>JARVJO010000111.1:10945740-10997160 GCA_031762555.1 Cynodonichthys magdalenae | reverse complement strand
GTTACACCTTTTGAATGCAATTACTGAAATAAATCAAGTTTTTCAAAATATTCTAATTTACTGGCTTTTACCTGTATATATATATATTCTGCTTTAATATTTCACCTTTTCAAAATGGTTAGAAAATATACTTCTATGTATATAATTTGGACATCATAGAGGAGTGAAAGAACCTCCAAAGTACAATAACATGGGGGACATTTTGTTTTCAAAGTGTGTTTTAGACTCCCAAAACCAAAATGTCTGTCTTTCTGTTGTCAGCTAAAAGTCCAAATGAAACTAGAAGTGTTTTAACATCCTAGAAAACCTTGTTCTAACGATCCCACCATCCCTGATAATCTACATCACGCTGTGCCAGCCATAACAAACCATTGTCCTTCAGCCAGATGGAATAATGCTCCCTGACAACTTTATGCTCACAACCAACATAATGTAAGTCCTGATCTATTCAACATTTATGGTATTTTTTCACCCTCATATTATCAACTTTACAATCATTACATTCAATCTTTTAATTGAGCTTGTTGTTGATGCCCCAATTTTTATTTTTTAATTTCTGCTTTGGAATTGATCCTAAATTTTCACAATATTTGTTGTGTGATTTTAACTGTTGTTTGTTCCTCCTGTCTGACCTGTTTCAGGGTAGCAAAACCTTTGAGTTTACACTAACAAGACATTTACTGGCACATAATAATGTGAACAACCTTATTGTGTGTCCTTTTTTGTCCGTTCTCTCCACTGAAAGAGACCGGGAAAAGATACTTGTATTTTATAATAAAACGTTTTTTCTTTGTCATCTTTATCCATATTGATTTACATATCTTTAAAAGTTTATTCAGTTGGCTAAAACATTTGTTTTTGGAGTTGTTTTTATAGAAAATGAGCACTGGAGCAGTGAGATGTGTGCAGTGACCAGGGCCAGCCCTGGCCAATTTGGCACCCTTGGCAAGATGTCAGGGGGCGTCCCTTGTACAATTTTCTAAATATCACTGACAATTGCATTCATAAACACAATTAAATAGTTTTGTCTTTGATATTTTTATCTTTAGAAGTCATGTTCAATTAAAATAGTAAACAATGTAATTCATTTGAAACAGAATAGTCTACCTCATGTCTGTCAACATCTGCTGACAGCAACAAAGACCACCTGTTCATGTTAACAAGCAGCTGTGGAGTGAAGCAGTTCCAGGGGTATACTCCTTCTGTCAAGTTAGTAAAAGATCCAAACTCTGCATTTCCCAGCCATTTGAAGACCATTTACTAAATTCTTGGAATTAATAAACTAATATAAAATCAGTATTTCATGAAAGTGCCATGGGCTAACCATGGCAGTGCTGAAGCAGCAGAGTTTTATTCTGCCGTGCCAGTTATGATCACATAAAAACCTTGTGTTTACAGAAAATATGTTACATCTCTGTCATTTAGACGGCGGTGTTTGAATCATTAAAACGAACACACGTTGTGTCGCAAATTTTAATAGAAGAAACAGACGTAAATATTTATATACATATTTATTGTGTAATTTCAAAGTCATGTATTAAATTTCAAACCTCTATTTTACTAATAATTTTCACAATCTTTTATTTGTTTAAATGAAGTGGAAAACGAAAATGGAGGATAAGCAGACAGCATAAAAGCATAAAGCTTTGTCTTTTTTAAATAATGGTTTGTCTTTTAAGTTACTTTAACATTTAGCATCGCTCTTTTTGTCATTGTTACAGTTTAAAAACTAACACTGAAGAAAGGAACCTCCTACAGAACAGGTTTTCCTCTTCAAATTAGAAGGTTCTGCTGTTTGAGGGGTTTGTATCCACATTCATCTTGAGAGACTAAACTTTGATTCGCTTTGCCAACTTCCTCAAAGTGGAAGAAGGAAGAAAAGAATTAATGTACTTTCATGTTGGAGGATTATTGTCCCACCTATTGATGTTAGCAGCTTTGAATGTTCTCTGATGGATTAAATGACTAATCTGTCTGATTGAGGATTGTGATTTTAATTCAAGCCCCTGCTAGGAGAACTTGCTGCACCCCTTCTTCACTGGGAGAGCAAACGTTTCTAACCTGACCACACCTGCCTCCTCAGCTGTCAGCACCTGTTAGAGCTCAATACACTGAATAAAGTTAAAGCAGGTGTGAAGTTTTCTCGTATCTCAAATCGTGAAAATGTATTTTGAAGTTAGTGGCACAAATGCCATATAAAAAAAGGCAGCCTAAATTCCCCGTAATGTATGACTGTATGTTTGCAGCAAAACGAAAGGCAAAAAAAGATCCAAACAATTCAATTTCATATCCTACAATCTTTGTAAAATTCTCTATTAGAACCACACTGAGTTTATCACAATTGCTGAAGTGTAGCAGCAGATATTTTGTAGTAACTGTCCAGTCCTTTCCTCACTTGACCCCATTTTTTGTGCAAGCTAAAAATGTCCCCCGCAATTTTGCTGACAGCGTTCTCCTCCACACCAGCTTTGCTCTGCGCCAACAGGCCACAGAGCCACTCATGACAAAAGTACACACTGTGAAAAAGCCAAACGTTGACAGCTGTTCCTAAACAGAGTATTGTTGAACAGATGAGTGGTCCAGTTAAGCAGTAAAAACTGTTTGTCACTGTTTAACTGCCACAAAGGAGAAGAAATTGGGACACACTTTTTATTTAAGTAACAACTTATGACAGACAAGTCCATTGTAAATAGGAAAAATTTTTTGGAAATTAGCTTTAATTTGAAAAAAAAAGTGAGTAAATTGCTTTTTAAACTGCATCAGTTTGAAACAACTAAGTTTAATGTTGATTAGATTGACACGTTAACAGATAATATAAGCTGACATAAAACCAAAATGAGTTGTTACAACCAGCCAGTCTGAACTTTTACACTGCTGTCAGATTTACACTATACTTATTCTGGCAGAAATATTGTGTAATTCCGGCCAAAAGTGCCACATCCTGCCATTAGAATGCTACAGCTAGCAGCTGATGCTATTTGTTTCTGCCAATACCCATTTAATTCTAGGCAAGTAAAACAGTAACGTGAAACTGATAGCAGTTGATGTTGGTCTCTCCAAATGCTAAGAAGGTTTTAGGAGACTCATTTTCTGCTGACAGCAAATCACTTTGGTCTTGGCTCGTTTCTAACTAGTTATAAGAAAGTCAATAAAGTCAATGTTAAACTCTTTTTCATCAAACTGCTGTCACTGAAAGAGCTATATACAACCGGTAAGATATTAAGACCCTAAAGCGCTTTACACTTACAGACGTTCACCCACTCACTCACACATTCACACACTGATGATGGCAAACTACACTGTAGCCACAGCTGCCCTGGGGCGCACTGACAGAGGTGGGGCTGCCATGCTTGCGCCACTGGGCCCTCTGACCACCATCAGTAGGCCAGGCAGGTGACATCTCTTGCCCAAGGACACAAGGACTGAGACAGCTGGAACGGAGGATCGAATCGGTGACCTTCCAGTTCCATATATAGATAAATATATAAACATTTAAATGTGCGCGTAACAGAAGTGTAACTAAATGCTAAGTTGACCAAATCCATAGATAAAAGCTAAAATTGGCAAAACAGTGGCTAAAAGCTGTCATTTTTCTCCAAACAGAAACACAATAGAGTGATGACACTCACACTGCACATGCTCAGTTAGATAAGCCCCCTTGCATAGAAAAGCAAGCAGAATTAAGAGCTGCTTCAAGATTTATTGAAATTAAATAAATAAATAAATAAATTTAAAAACTTTTTCATGGTATATAAAATTATCTCCCACCCCCCACCTTGGTTTTTGTGATATTGTTTATGTGATTCAGCTCAAACTTGTGTTGTTTCAGTGAAGGATATATTTCCTTTTGTAGCATAATTCAGGTTATTTAGCTAAAACATGAGATTTTATAGTTTAGAACAAGCATCAAAGATTCATTTTCTACAGTTGTGTTCCTGTCACTGAAAACCAACTGCATTTATCTTAATTTGAGTCTTTGATATCTGTACATAAGACCTGCTCATCTATAGGCAAATCTATAATTATCATTTATCAAAAATGATAAATAGCACTGTAATAATAACTTGCATAACTTACACTTTTTATAATTATAGACAGTGATAATGATAAATTATTAATAATAAAACTTTAATAACATGCTGCAACCACCCCAACGTTGCAACATTTGATTTTTTGCATTCAAACATACAAATAAGTTTACTATAAAACATTTGGTTTGTCTAATCCAAACCTTCTCTGAGTAACAGAGTCAAATGCAAAAAGTGTTTCCCCTAGTTCAAAACTAAAACCAGGGGGAAAAACTGATTAGAAATTAATGTAAAATAGCTAAAAATCTAAAACTAGCTCAACAACAGCTAAAAGCTAAGATTGGAAGCTCAGCTAAAGTGTGTCGCTGGCCCTTTAAGGTATGTTTTGCCTCAGCACGTGCTCGCCTTATATGGAGCAGCAACAAACAGTGACCGTTAGTTACCTCTGCAGTTCCTTTGCTCGGCATCAAGCTGCGCTATAAAAGCCTGGCGGAGGATAAAAAACACTTTTGGTAAGACAGAGAACACCGAGAAGCATCGCAACCTCGGAGGAAACTAATTTATTTCCACTTTTTTCACCGTCTGGGACAAAAGACTGCAGTTTATGAGAGGCAAAGAAGTGAATATTCACACAAGATTCAGGTTGGTCACTTAAGGCTTTGTTATGAGTTCTTTTTTTTTTTTTTTTTTTTGGAGGGGGGAAGGATTTGCGAGTTTCTTTGTTGGATAAATATGTAGCAGAGAGCACAAATAATTATGTTACAGTGTATTCATTCTTTATTAGTTTAATTACATAAAATGACTCTGAGAAAAAACCTTTTTGTCGCCTGGAAATTAAATTAATGCGCTCTATTTATAATGTAATTATCATCCAATTTAATGAATTTTGACACTTTGGACTTACAAGAAAACATGTATTTATAGCCGAAGAACACTTTAAAAAGAATGACATTCGGCCTTTCTTTTCTTTTAGCGTATTTATCTGTCCATCTGGACATGTCTGGAGTCTGCGAGAAGTAACATCAAGTGTGTTAGAGTGAAATACTATGCTTCCGGTGACGCACTTAAAAATAAAAGTCGGCTCGTTGCAACGTTGGGTTTGATTTCATTTAACGCTAAGTGGAAAGCTGTTTTAGAATAACTTTAAACTATATATTGTGTGAAATTGTTTGGGTATGCATTTATGAGAATACCAAGACCAATTGTGACTATTATTAGTGGATTTTTTTGGCAACTGTAGCTATTTGCACTTTTATTTTGAAGGGCTTGTAATTTTTTGTAGTTTTAATTTGTATGACTTGATGCTGTAGGTGCTCGCGTCTATCTCGAATGAACGACAGTAACCCCAGTTCCACTGAACAATGAAAGAAACGGAGGAAAGTCAGATTGTCATGGGATGATTTTTGATAGATTCAAACTAAATGTGGTCGTACTGCTAAAGGTTGTCTTGAAAAGAAACGAACTTTCGCTTGTTTTCATTTATTTTACTATCAAGCAGTATTTTTTAATTTTGATGAAACGGGTCTGGAACTAGAGCGTGTTTTTTATCTTCATTTTTTTTTTCTTGTAATGTCTTTATGAACATACAGCATACTTGTCTGCTGTGATGCTGTGGCGCCGTCGAGAACAGGCGCCCGATTTTTGTTGCGGTTTTAAAGAGTTGCACAAAAACCTTCATAGAATGTGTCTCATTTTTTCTGCAAGAAAATGTATTTGCACCCATGTTGAAAGATGTCACTTTGAATGAATCCTTAGGTGTTTTATGAAAACAATGAAGTTGGGGGGAGGGGGGTCTGCCTCGTGACACGTGAGCAAGAATTGATGGTAAACAAGTATTAATGTGATTTCTCTGCCTGTGTGGTTACCACTAGAGGCGCACGCGCTCTGCACCAATCCAAACTGCTGCTCATTGAGCTGAAAAGCTATTTTCTATGCAAGCCGCGTATAGGATGTCTACCATATCCTCTATTAATAAAACCTTTAAAAAAACAATCCCAACTGTCAAACTGGTTGTAATATAACTTAACATGGTTAGAATTAGTGGAAGATGCAGACTGTACAATAAATATGAGCAACCTCAAAAATTACCTGTTTTTTACCATATTACTGTAACACTGATTAAATATATTGTATTATCCAAATAATAGATTTAGTGATTTTAAATATAACAAAAAAGTGCCTGTTTGTTTTATAATGTTTGAATAAAGTGACGTAGTCGAGCTTTTGTTTATTTTGGTCAAATAAACTGATCTGCCCTTTAGATTAGTGGGTTATTTTTTTCAGTGAAATACCTTTCATGATTTAGAAAACAGGAGGTTTATCAGAACAGGCGATTATGTGTTCGGTTACTGTAAAGTCCCTTGATTCTAAAGTTCCTGTTAGTTTTTTTTTTTGTTGTTTGTTTGTTTCGAAATCTTCAACAGTCCCAAAATTGTGCAGAGTACACACTGGTTTATATTTACACACAATTTGTTTTAGTAAATCAATGCCTGTATTTTATTTATATTAATAACAGAATAAGGGGATGATATGCAGTCATCTGTCTCTGAATCTTATCTTTTTGTTCACAAATTTAATTTAATTTATATCATCGTTAAGCATAAGTGGGTTTTTATTTTTATTAAAAAAATCGGATCGGAGACAATTTAAGAAATGTCTCGATTTTTAAAAAAGATTTTGCAACAGGTTAGATAATCAGCTGAGCCCTTTATGTTTGAACATCACTCTGTCCTTGACTGATCTGGTTTGACTTTCCCCAACAGCCAATCAGCTTTATTCTGTATAAAGGACATTCAGCGTGGACAAACAGGCCGTGATTCTTTCAATGAAGAAAATTAAGTTTACCCCTAAACTAATGATCAAAATTAAAGATTGTTGTACATGGAGAACAATTGGCACTAGCCCCTTTTTTAAATGGTCACAAAGACCTGAAGCTAAACCTTTATCAAAGACTTGTGTCCTCAAATTAATTAAAATAAAGGTAGAAAATTTGTGCAAACATTATTGAAGTTTGTGGATGAAACTATTCGATCTAGGATAAACAAAGGGAAAGTATGAAGCTTGATCAATCCTTTTTTCCAACATTTACATAAAATGCATTATTGTGTTTGATTCAGAGGTGTTGATTGGCTTAACTCTTCCATGATACAGCTATACCTTTCATGACCTGATTTCTAACTCCCACCCCCCACCCACTCATTCTCCCACATGAAGTGCTTAAACTTTGGACTGATGAGTTTACATTAAGCGAACTAGAATTTGCCGGATTCACCAGCTTTTCTGTGGTTGACTTGAAGCTCTGCTCTTTCTTTTATTTTCCCAGGTGAATGTTTTAGTGTTCTTTTCATCCAGTGAAGTATTTTAACTTATGTTTTCTTTCTTCTCATTTAATTTAAGATTTATATCAGTGTGTAGGTTTGCTGCTGTTTTTTTTTTGTTTTTTTTAACTAATCATTGCGTGACTATTGTATTTTTCTGACTTTCTGTGTTTGTGACACAACCAACTGGATCAAACTGCCTTATTTGGTGCTTTTGTGAGTTTTTGGTTATGGGTTTGTTGATGTCACAAATTTTTGTTCTGCTTTCAAATCAGTTTTCTGCGTCAACATCTGTGAGAGATACTTTTTATTCTCACAGGACGCCAGCGAGTTAAATCTGCATCTTTGTCACGATCAGAAGTGTAATTTGGCAACATTGTATTTGTCAGTTTTGAGTCATGCAGAGTTGCAGTTTTTGACCTTGATTTTGTGGCGTTACAGTGAGGAGCCAGGAGTTTGCTCAGGGAGGTTGGGAAGACGACAACATGGCAGTCTCCACTCAGCTGGGGCTGCTGCTGTGGAAGAACTTCACCTACCGACGGAGACAGACTGTGAGTTGGAGGGGTTCACAAGAGTCAAGAAGGGGCGCTGAAAAATGTTCTGCCAACCGTTTTATGTCTAAATTGATATTTTATGTGCAATTTTTTCTGAATTAAATAATTTCCTAAATTCATAAAATTTTTATTTTTTATTGTTTTGTTGTCTTAAAGGGGACATGTCATGTAAAATCCACTTTTTTAACAGTTCATTCTCAACAGCCTCAAAATGAGTTGATCTGAGACAAACCATAGAAAAAGGGGTGAAATGGGGGCTTGTGGAGTTACAATAAGGAAGAATTAAGAACAAAGTATTGCAGTTCCACTTTATATAGACCCAAACTGAATGATGAAAGGATTTAAAAGCATGAGATGTCTTGTTTAACCGTGAGCAGACAGGCTAGTTTAAATACAGCCTGAAAAACAAAGGGGTGTCTGTCCTCTCAGACAAATCTAAACCCACATTGAAAAGATTTCAACTTTAGTAAGATAAATCATTCTTACAAGAAGACAGTTACAAATATGTCTGTGATATAATTGTAGCTTGCCAAACTGGTAAGTAAGCCAACAATGTAAAGATAACACAATTTTTTGTTGGTAGATGCCCACGTGTTTAATGCTACACTAATTTAATTCAGTCTGAAACTTCAGCATATTGCTTCTTTATGTGAAGAGAGGCTCATCTGCATACAATTAGGCCGTTTGTCCATCAAACAGAAGCAGCTCCTCTTGGTGACAGCTGTAGCTGGCCAGTCTTTTTTCATCAAACAGATACAGTCTGGCTTTTTTAGGACATCAGCTTTAGTCTTTATCCACCACACTCTGCTCTTTCAAGCAGGCAGCTGAAGCTCAGGGGCCATATGGTGCAGATGGAAAAACCTGTAGTCTATTAAAGCCAATAGAGCTCCCTCTCTCTGTGTTACTCTGTCTCGCCTTATAAACCCATATACTTTACACAGAGTCATGGTTGGATTACTGTTTGGAAACTTGTTTTGAGCCTCACAAAGAAGGTTTTGTCTTTTAATAAAATGTTGAAACTGTCAAGTTACACATATTTAAAAACAACAAAGCAATTATTTTGACTGTTAGGGGAGAATTATCGTATTGATTGTATACTTTTTGTCTAGGAATGATTGAATATTTGTCTTTTATTGTCCTTTATGTCTTAGATCCAGCTGCTGATTGAGATCATCTGGCCTTTGTTTATCTTCTTCATCCTGATTTCAGTCCGAGTACATTATCCACCCTATGAACAACATCAATGTAAGTCAATATATCTCACCAAATCTTGTGAATAATGAGTTTTGGTCATTTTAAAGATTTATCCACAAAACTTCTAAATTCTTACTATTTTAGGGCTGTTAGTTTTAGTGTTTTGTCTTTATTTCATATTTCCAAAATTTACTTTGAAAGAAAATTATTAGCCTCTGATACTTTTTCTTGACTTTTAGTCCTATTTTAGGAAAAGTATTTCCTGCTCGTTTCAAGGAAAGATGGAAACATTAGTCATGTGAGATCCTTGCTGTTGACACCAGAGGATTTTTTGGATTTGTCAATACTTGTTTGCACTTTGTGAATTCATGATAAGACCTTCAGCTGTAAGGTTAGAGAATCATTAGAGAGTGCAGCTGGTTTCACAATTTCTTTGCCTTGTCAGTGAGGGAAAGTACCAAAACTGTTATTTTTATTGGAATAAAAAGCATCAAACAGCAAAAAAAAAAAAAACTTTAATAATTTATCATTTTCTTTTACAGAATTTTCAATAGAAGCAGTAAATAAATAAAATTTGTTTTGCGTGGCTAATAAATAATTTACAAGCACTTTTTCCAGTGGTCAATTTGAATAAAACTTTATTAAATAAACCTAGAGCAATGACTCAAGCCCAGGTTTTTGAAGTTATAATTTTAATTCGCTTTCTTAATTATTATTATTCTACTGAAATTTAATTTAAAGCTGATTATAGAAAATGTTTGCTTTTTTAAAAAATGTATTTATTTCATTGTAGGCCACTTTCCCAACAAGGCGATGCCATCAGCTGGTACCCTTCCCTGGGTACAGGGCATTATCTGTAACGCCAACAACCCCTGCTTTCGTAATCCTACCCCAGGAGAGACTCCAGGCGTTGTAGGAAACTTTAATGACTCCATGTGAGTAACATGATCCTGAAATGGATGAGTTAATTCAGAGATTTGTTCTCTACTGCTTTGTATCACTTATTTATTAATGTATTTTTAATGTATTTAATTTTTATTTAACTGGAAATAAACTCCCTAAGAGTCAAAAATCTTTTTCCTGAGGGCTCTAAGCACTCTTTTTTTTTTAATCAACATTGTAATTTAGACTTCAAAGACGTGTGCAAATACAACACGGAGATTCTTCCCATCTTTTCAAGCATGTCTAATAGATTTTCTTTTTTCATCTTTTATCAGAATCTCGCGTTTGTTCAATGATGCCAAGAAGATCCTGCTGTACACTCAGAACGATAAGAGCTATGAAGGCTACAAAGGACTGCTGAGGGCTCTCAGGAAGCTTCAGAAGGACACTCCTCGTAAGGATACATCTTTAGTGATCTACTTGTTGGGTCCTTTTTAATGTGTGGACTAAAATGTTTATTGTCTCGCTGATCATTTATTTTATCCATCTTACTAATGTGGACGTAATGGAACACATTTGATTTCCAGTGTAGCAGGCACAGTTAGCTAATTAATACAGAGTGGATGCAGAATTAGTAATAGCATCAAATCAGTTGGTCGTTAGACATCACACGCAGCTGATTTTAGTTGTTATCACCACCAGTTTATGCCAAACAGGGTGGCCCAGCATCCCAGCAGAAGTGGATGTTTAGTTGTTTAGTTGTAGAAAATTGTACTCCACCCTCACCAAAGCAATAAGTGCGCAGTTTGTCGTCACTGGAATTTTGCTGTTTCCTGTCCTCATCCCAGAGAGCGTGTTGCAGATAAAGTAGCAACATTACACGAAAAATAGATTTAATAGATTTGTGATCGGGACAGTGGTTTCAGCACAACATCAAAGGTCGTTTTTCCCAATTAACTTCTTGTCGATGACGTCATACACTGATAAAGAAGTAATTAAGCTAAGAAGGGAAGCTGTGTGGAGCTCTGTCTAAACTAAAGACACACAAATGTTACATGTTTTCTTCCTTTCAGTTTTTGTCATTCACAGAGGTTGTGATAGAAGCAATATAAAAAGGAAAAGAATAAAAGAAATACAAAGGAACTCCTAAAAAAATGTACTTTGAATTAACAAAACGAGTGGAGCGTATCCTGAAATGCTCGCTGCCTTTTTGACACTGTTTTGTTATAGCTTCATTATATTTGTATTTATCACTGAAAGACCGCTAAAAGCTCATGAGTCTAATTAAACTACGTTTTCTTCTGTTTGTTCCATTACCCTTGCTTTTACTACAACTGTGTTTTTGTCATAGCTTTTCTTTAGATTCTATAACCTAGATGCTAGAATGACCTAGAATGAACTGAGCCCTAAGTTTTTTTATTTCAGTCAGTCCTAGAAGTAGACTGATCATTCAGTCTATCAAATTTAACTGGTTGATCAATTTTATTTGGCCGATATTGGCCACTTCACACAAAAATTGGCCTTACATGCTTAATCATTTACCAAGAAGGAAAATGATGATATGGCAGCATCTGCTACAAAGAGTTTACTGGCTTACTGTAGTCCACAGTTTATATTTATTTATTATTATTTGTTTTTAATGAGAAGGCTCTTTAGATATTATTTATTAGTTTACACAATTTTTAGGGCTGGTAAATATACACACGTGTAAGTTAAGCAGTTATTGCTTTATATAGTTAAATGAAAAATAATATCTACAAATCTGTATTATTTTTATTAACCTTTATTTAACCAGGCAAATCCCATTGAGATCATACTTTACAAGGGAGGCCTGGGCCTGAAGGCAACATGTATATATTTTTTGTCTGTGGAAGGAAACCAGAGTACCCAGAGAAAACCTCCACAGAAGCATGAGGAGAACATGCAGACTCCACAAAAAAAAAAAAAAAAAAAAAACGGGTCTGAACCAGGTATTAAACCCAGGACCTTATTGCTGTGCTGCATCAGTGCTAACCACTGATCCAGCGTGCTGCTTAGTGGCCATAGAGAACCATGTTGGTTAATAATTAAGGAACTGATCAAGTCAGCAATTAAATTTAGGCTAATAAGGAGAAATGCCTGTAAATTATTGGTGAGCAAGAAGAATCCTTTAACCCAATAACTAGGAAAATCTCTGTGAATTTAGTTTTCTTCAACAGTTTTATTGATATCTGACAAATCTATGATCCTTTAGCATTTGACAAAAAACCTGACATAGTGGATATACTGTATGATTCTGAAGGATGTGAACTTTTGACAAACTAAATTAGACCTTTTTCAAGCCAAAAAGATTATCTCAGTATGCAAGAAAAAAGAATAACTAAAATTATGTTTTCATGTTTTTATACTTTCTAGTGGTCTTTTATGCACAATATTTATTCAATGTTTGTTTTTAATAAACTAAGATTGAAATAGAATTTCTAAATAAAGTTGAACATCTTACATTTTTTTAATCTCATTTTGTAAGTTGATGAAATGATATAAGTTGTAACATATAGGGGTGCACCAAAAAATCGTCCGGCCCTGATTTCCTTAATTTTGGTTGATTTCAGAGCACTACCTAATGTCCAGTTAAAACAAGTTTGTATTGTTTCAAGGGTATTATTTAATGTTTTTCAGTAAAATAAGATTGCAACATTAAAGGTGTTACCTTATATCATCTGACAGAGGCAGTTATTAAAACAACTGGTATTGGCCAAAATCAGAATCAACAGCTCAGACTTAAAGATTCATGATCTGCCAGAAAACAGCAATTGGTGCAACCCTAGTAGCTTACATCCTTTGTTTATTAGTCTAAATGTCTCCGTTGTTATGGTGTTGTTAAGTTGTCAGGTTGTGACTAATTTGGAATCATGTATTCCAAAAGACAAGTTTGACAGGTGATATTTCAGGTTTTTAAAGTGTGTTTTAATATTGAAGAGGATGAGCAGCCCTGAAACATGTACAGACTTGTGTATTGTTTACCTTCTAAAATAGATTTGTTTCTAATAACTGAGGTTTAGAAGATATAATGACAGTAAGACAGAGATAAGACTAATTAAATTGCAATTAATCTTTTCATTTCAATGGTACACCTTCTGAGTTGTATAACCTCAGGGGTCCTTGTTTGTAGTGAAGTGGGAGATGTGACTTCCTACTGAGACACTGATTAGACTCTATTAGGACTCCCTGGTTGGTAACCGCTGGGTATTAAAACCACAAACACTCATCGAGAGCTGAGGCATAAGCTGCACAGTCATATGTGGAGAGCATGAATGAAAATGTCGGATTTTTGAAGCACACTCTCATTTTAGAAAGAGCTATGTGTAGGACTGGGTATCACCTATAGGACATGGCAATTCGATAGGCTTTTCAATACAGTGCAGCTCAATTCAATTCATTTTCAATATTGAGACACATTACTTTATACAGGGTTCATGCAGGGTCTTAAAAAATCTAAAAAAGTCTAAAATTTGAAAATCAAAATTTTAGGCCTAAAAAAGTCTTAAAAACGCCCAGATTTTTGTCCAATTTTATTTAGTCAAGTCTTAATTTTTTTACTTTCAATCATTCCTGAGAAGCGTTGGCTGCATAAATAAACAGAGTAAAGCATCGTAATCCGAGATTTACGGGATCTGTCTTCATGAAGCGCTAAGTTTACTAAAGGTCTTTGTACACGTTTAACTACAAATCCTGTGATAACTACAGGAAAAAAATGGCACAGTTTACTTCCATGTTTTCAACCTCTTTGCCGCTACAACCCCCCGAATATGGCAGCTTGTTCACCTGCCCAAAAAACAAAGAAGTTCAGTCATGTCCACTGCTTGTGGTTTAAACATGGGAAAGTGTGAGACTTGGCTTGATATCAGTGATTTTTGCCCTTGGAAGCGGTCCACAGCATTTGATATGAAGATTTCAGATATGGCCGTTTCATTAAAATAAGTTAGTGTTCTTGTATTTAAATTAAATATTCTTTAATAGTTAAACTGATAGCAATAAAAGGTTTCTATATTAAAATTTCTGGGACCATTTGAATGTTTCTATTAATGCGTCGGTTTGATCTTAAATGTCCTTCCTAATGATCCTAAAAGGTCTTAAAAAGGGCTTAAATTTAACTTGCTTAAACCTGCATGAACCCTGTTTATAGTTATTGCTCAATGCCACTGACTCAACAAAACCAGCAAAATATTATAAAATTATATTATATATTTATAATGACAAAAAAACAAAATGTGTTCAAACATTTGTTTTTAAGGACAAAGGCGTTTCCTGAATACTGCTGGTTATTTCGCTTACTCATCGATCTTACTTGCAGCTTGCTGATCCTCGCTCTGAACAGGAATCACACTTTGTTATACTGGCCCCTAAGGATTGGTGGGGGGGCATCAATATAAAAAATGTAAAATTATCAATATTTATTGATATTTAGATTTGTATGAACAGCCCTACTGATGAGTCAAACATTCTTGTACAGAGCTATGCTGGGGAAACCAACAGACAGGAACACTCTGTTCTCTTTCACTTCCTCTCAAGTGGGGTTCACTTGAAGCGAAGAGTTTCCTGTATTTGTATGTGCGCAATGTCTTATGATGGTTAAAACAAAAGTTAGTGCCCAAAAAATATAAGTAAGGAAAAAGTAAACAATAATCTAAAAACCGTATTTGAGAAATCAACAAAGTTGAGCAAAAATATGATGGAGGTGATATGAGTAATTATGTATTCTTTGTAAAGAATGATTGATCTTTAAGATAAAAAGCGTAGTAAATATTTTCTTCAGCGTTAGATCATTTAGCATCGAGCTTTACTAACATAAAATCAAATCTTCAGATCTCTGCACTCAGTAGGTAAATGGAAAAAGTGACTCAAGGAGAACAGAAAAGTATTTCTATGTCAGTGAAAAAATTAGGGAGGAAGGAAGTTTGAGACAGGGAAGTAGGGAGTATTTGGAACAAAGTTTAGTGTCCTGTAGTAACCTCTGCTGACTATAAAAGTTGCTGAGAAGTGAGAACTGTGTGTATTTGTGTGTTCATGTGCGTGAGAGTCTATAGCTGCACAGCTGACTGAAGCCAGTGAAATCGTTTGACTTCTTTGGAATGTAGCAAAAGTACAAAGAGCTTTCAGAGTTCAGAGAAGATGGATTGTGTCTGTAAACAGTATGTACATTTTTGAAGTGGCTCGGAATCAGTCAACATCGCCCACCTTTTTGCATGTGGAAAAGGACCACTGGTAAGAGTTTATTGAAACTCTCAAAATGCACATCTACAACTGATTGAACCCAATGTAACATGATGGTCACCACAACTTATTGACCTTAGAAAACATAAAAACGCCTATAACTATGTCAGATCTACAGACTTTGGGCTAAAGTGTGAAATAATGAAAGTCATCCCCCAACATCTGTGAGATTTTTGGCGTCCATCGAGGAATGTTGGTTTTATTTGATTCAATGAAACTCAAGTTTAAATTATTAATTACTGATGTATGACCTGGGATATGGTACAGCCTGGAATAGGATTGGGTGATATTGATCCTTTTTATGCCGCGGTATAACTTTTACAAAATAATGTGGTATACTGTATTACAGAGCGGGAGATATGGTCTGGTGTGTTGAGCAATTAATAATTAATGAAGAACCGGCTGCTTGTGAGAATTTACATGCATATAACAAGAGAGAGGCAGAGAAAAAAACTTAGCAGTTCTGACGTGTTGCTGTCACTCAATCTAAGAGCTGCAGGGGAGGAGTTATAGAATGGCTATTGCTTGTTATTAGGTTAAACAGACTAAAAATACGTTCAAGTGCATCTTTTTAGGGTTTTATGTTTCAAAATATTCTGCCTCCTACCACGGTTGTATCTGTGCTGCTGCATACTTTCAGCCGGTCAGTGTGCTGATAAAGCTTGTAGTTATTTCCTCGTCTGCAGCAAGTTCACAGGTCTCATAATTTTACCTCACTCGGAGGTTAAGAGGCCCCATTCCCCTCTGTTTGTCTTCCAAATGAGCTGAGGTGGTCAGAACATGTGTCAGTAACATTCTGGGGTGTCTTAAAGAGTCTAGACTGTTTATGTCCCAGTTTTCATAGCAGCCTTGTGGAAATTTGGGGCTTCACCTCATATGACAAGAATTTTTAAATACCAACATCATACCGCCCAAGCCTAGCCCAGAATTATTTAAGACAGATGAGATGTTTTTCCAGTTTATTTCGAAGCAAGTGCACATTAGCCACATATTGCATTTTTAATGAAGACTTCTTTGTCTTACAAATTTCTAAATAAAAAGGTTTCTGTTTGTTTTCCAGGTTTTAAGCTAAAGGACTTTTTGAAAGACAATGAGACTCTTTCTGAATTTCTTCACCACAATGCATCTCTTCCTCACCATGCACTGAGACAAATCCTAGAGGCTGAAGTCAACTTGGAGAAGGTAAGATCTAAGCAATTATAAAAAATGTGTTGCTTTTTTTTTGTTGTTTTGCGTTATCACTTATGACATAATTTGACTCCCCTGTCCAAAACGCTCATGCATTAATCTAATGACCTTGGCTTCAGTCGACTGGACCACAGGATTCAGCTGCAGTACAGCTAAGCTTTTAATACCCAAGAAAAAAAATCACAGTGAGTGGGTGGGGGTGGATGGGTGTAAAATCTATTGGGCAGCATCCCATTTCTCATCTGGTTTAATGTGTTTTTGTTTGCGGGATGGATACAAGTTTTCTGTTTTTCTTTCCATTTGAGAGCTCACATTTTATCTCTTTATTAGATTCAATGTTACTCCTAGAGTATTGGCTCTTGGTGGGGGGGCTTTTGAACACAGAATGATAATCAACAGTAGAAACATTACTAGGATTTATTAAAAGAGAGTGCAGCTTTTTTAAAATAAAAATTACAAACATGAAAAATTCTGCCTGAGTGGTGGCAGCGGGTGGTGGGATTGGTTCTGTTAGGGGGTGGGCCGCCCTTTTTGTACAATCGTATGGGAAACACTGAGAGTATTGCATCTATGGATTCTACATATTCAGTTACCCTTAGCTTAAAAATGATCTGTTTCTCAGGAACTCTGCACGTTAATTGAATTGAATTATACTTTATTGATCCCAAGGGGAAATTACAGTTACTTACTAAACATACAACAAACACACGGGATCTGTTTTGTCCCAGTCAAGAGTTATATTTAAACAACTCATACTGCGTATGTGAACTGATTTGGCTTTCTTGTTTCACATCAGCAGCAGCTTCCAACCCCACATCGTCACGTCATCCCCGCTTTGTTGTCTGACGTTCTAGTCACATGACGTAGCATACACTCCTCCCCCCACAATTCCCCTCACGTGCAGGGACAGAGGCTCTAAGTCAAAAAACACATCCCAGCATCTGACTCACTCCCTTCTCCCAGATATCGATTGATTACACAGATGATCCTCTTCCAAACCCTTGACATCAGACATGTCGTTGTTTCAGCAGAGAAGTGAAAATTACCATCCAATCACTGACGTACTTGCTGTAAAAAATACATGAACAAACGCAACGAGGCTTTGTGTTGTGGCAAACTTGAAACAAACACAACTAGACTGACATTAAATTAGAAAACCTCTGAAAGGGAAATGTTTTTGAAATTTCCATGTGATGATTAGTGCGATTTTCAATCCTCCGAGCTGAGAGTAAGCCCTGATGTTTTTCCAGTGAAAAGATTAGCAACTGTGTGTGTGTGTGTGTGAGTGTGTTTGTTTGCTTGTGTGTGTGTGTGTGTGCATTATGTTTTCTAATAGACTTGATGGCATTACATAGAGTGGTCAAGGACATTTGGAAACGAGTGAGTGAGAGCCTCTTTCTGGTAAACACCAGCATCTTGACTCACGTTTCTGCAAAGGACATCTTGTTACTTTGTCTCTTTAGGAGCAGCTGCGGCCCCTGTTTGCAGCATCTTTTTTTTGAATAAGATAGTTATTCATAGAAAACTGTTATTTATTACAGATTTCTAAGAAGCTTGAGAACATTGTCAAACCATTTTTTAAACATGTATTGACATTTCTTACTTCATTGTTGATTTCTGTTATCGTTACATTTTTGTGATCTCAGTCTGGTGTACGGTATTTTTGGTTTTGGTCTAAAATAAAATAATTTTAAGTCAGTCAAGAACACATTTTAAGGGCACTTCTTGTTGTGCAGTTATAAAGCATTACTGGTTGAATTAATCATACTGTTTATCTGTACCTGAAAAGTAAAATATGGCATCTTTTCATATTTTAGTTACAAATTGTTCTCCAAGTAAAACATCATCCTTTTTTTAATCAAAACAACACAAGATCAAATGGAATGTTGTTGTCCTCATGTACTTTTCAGATGGAGCTAAAACGTTTTTCATTTTTTTATTTAGGTGCTCACCAAAGGTTTCGGATTTCATCTCAAAGACCTTTGCAACGTGACGCCTCTGGAAGAGTTTGTCCACATCGCTGACCGCAATGTGTCCCGTTTAACCCAAGAAATCATTTGCAAGTCATCCATCGATTGGCTAAACAAAGCTCAAAACCACTTTCTCTCCAATTTGGATTTTCTAAAACCGATTCAGGTGAGTTTAAAAAGTCTTGCAATCTGTCTGAATTTTGACTTTCACAGTTCTAACTTATTGTTTTTTTTATAATATACAAGCTATTACTTATTATTACTTATGATATTGTCAATATGTAATGAAAGACAATGAAATCCATTTTTGACTTTTCTTCTCTCTGCACATTGCCTCCTGCTGTTACATGTTTTATTTGAGTGTTTTTTCTTATCCACTTTTCTCCTTCCTATAATTAGTAATGCCCTTCCCGTGCATGCATGCTCCCAGACAGCCTGCTCCTTCCCATAAACCTTTGACCTAAATATGAGCAAGGATAAGGAAAGATAGCAAGAGGCAAACCAGATATTCTCATGTACTGAACTACTGAAGAAGAGTGATAGAAAATGACTATTTTTCTTACAGATGTAAGAAGAGAGATGCTAAAAAAGCTTTTAAACAGTTTTTATTTATTCTGTGCATATCTTTCACCACCTCATAGAAAATAATGTGGTGTTCTTTTTCTCTGGTTTTACTCAACTGAGAATTAAGTTCTGGCTCTTTTGAGGATTCAACCAAAATACAAATTGTTCCTAAAATGAGTCCAAAGTTTGCAAAAACATAATGCAACAGTGGATTTTTTTTCCTATCATTAACAAACTATTATAAATCTCGAGGACAGGAACTGTTACGTAACTTTCATATCCTGCATGTTGAACTGAGGAAAGGTGATGCATTATTAGGAAAAGAAAAAGTGAACATAGAAGAGTAGGAGACAAAACTCATTAAAGTTTCTTTAATTCCCAGAGGGCCGTTTGCTGTTCAGTGACACCTGTGCTTTATCAGGTGTCAGGAATTCTGACAGCTGACAGCTTTGTGTGATAGATGAAAACACACACACACACACACACACACACACACACACACACACTGGGGTACTACAGTATGACACAGAAGCATAAGAGGTCAAAACTTCATTGGCTTGTTTTTCCTTGACTAACCTCTGACACCCTTCACACCAGTGTAATCTCTGTTTTTTACCTCCAGGGGTGGAGCTAGACTGTTTTGCAAGGGGTGGCCAAGGTGCTTTTTAGAGGGGTACATATAAATGAAGAAAAGCTCTCCGAATTGAAAATTCAAGATAGCTGACAAAGCTAATTCAAAATATCTTTAATTTAGGTGTTTAAAGAAATGCTGAACTGAAATGTTGTTTGATCACAGCTAAGAATGATCAAAATAGCATGCTAAATGCTAGTCACAATTTACTATCCAGCCATTTTTAGACATACACTCCTGAAGATTAGTGTAGAAGTACCCGAAAACAAGTAAAACGAAATTCTAAACGCTAATCAAAAATTCATGGTGGCGACTTAAGCTAACTTTAAAAGGCTATTATGCAGCCATTTTAAGATTTATTGAGATGAAATTTGTCATTTGTTTGTTATGGAAGAAGAATGACGAGCTTACCACTAATGCTAACATTAATTTTACAAAGGGGCTATAATTTAATTTAAACCTAAATTGTTAAAAATGTACATAGTACAGTAGTAGCAGTAGGGTTGGGCAAAATTGTATCGTATGCAATTAATTGTCAGAAAAACCTTAATGGACACTTTAACCTAAACTTCAACTATGACAACCATATTTTTAAAAAGTTCTGTAATTTATTTTTTATAACTCTGGTGTTCCTTGGCCTATCAACACAATTTAAAAATCGATGTATAACCTGAAGTTTGTACTTTTGGAACAGATTTTTACGAAGAGCAAATCTTTCCCACCAGAGTGATTGGTGATGTGACTAGGGCATGCAGGCGTCCAGGGACTCCAGGGGATTAATTGTCATATTAATCATCATTGGCTAAATACCACAATTAATCGTGATTAATTTTTTTGCCAATAATGCCAAACCTTAAGTAGCAGAGAACAAGCTTTAACAAAATCTAAATGTAAATACAAAATCCAAATCCTCCACCCACCAATCAGGTGCCAGAGGTGGAACCTGCCACCCCTCTGGCTCCACCCCTGTTTGCTTCCCTTCATCTATTGCTGCCTTTTTTTTTATTCAGACATTTTTCTGTATGATGAAATTTCTTAAAAAAAAACACCTTTTAACAAGTTTTAAAGTCAAAACTAAAATCAACATTTGATTTTTCTTTAGGATGCTGTAAGCGTTAACATAAACTTTGTAGTAATGAACCCATTTAATTTGACAGAGAGACGTGAGGTCAGATCCCAAAGTTGTTCAGGATGTCTCTGCTGCAACCGACAACCTTCTGGAGAGCCTGGGAGCATTGGCAGTGGAGGTAAATAGCCTGTGCTCATTCTACCAAGTACAGGAGTGCATGTAAAGACAAAAAACAGCACTTTCAAAGTATTTGTATCCAAAGTTCAGCTATTTTGTTTATGAAGGAAATCGATTCTTCTATGAAAAAACTGAAATCTGAACTCGGTGGACTCCAGGTCACGGCTATGTTTACATTATTAACACATGCATGTACTGTATACAGTGGTACCCACAAATTTGTGGCATTTGATTAATTTAAAAGTGATAGACAGTACTTTTAGGTTCAAATGGTTCTAAGAAAGAATTTCATACATTTTAGTGGTTTTCCATGTTAGTTTTTCCCTTACTCAGCTACTTGATTGCAGACTTTCAAACTTTATTTTGCACCGTGGGACCCTTTTTATCTTTGAGCTTGCTTCCACTTCTGAGAAAAGACCTGTTTCATTCAGAAATACTGTAACCTTAGATAAAGGTAAAAATACTGGGTAATGTACTCCTGTAGCTGTTTGTAGAAACCCCTGACTCAGTGAATTACCAGGTGCACCATCCTCATTGTTTCCCACAAACAGCATACTGTCACACACACACACACACACACATGGCTGACCTAAGCTAATATAACTCAGTAACTCAGTCTGAGCTGTTGGAATGCACTGCGAAAGGAAAGAAGCAGTGTTAGGTTGTGCATACTCACCAAACACAACACAACTCTCTTTCTCTCAGGCTCAAACTCTGCTGAGGTGGCAAAAACAAAAAGACCAAGCTGTGTGTGTGTGTGTGTGTGTGTGTGCATGCATTTGTATTTGCATGTGTGTGTTTGAGTTTCAGAAATGTTGCAATTTTGAACTTCGTATTATTGTGCACTGTTGTCACCTGCTCTCACACACACAGGAAATGTGTGTGAGAGGGGGAACATTAATACATGCGAAGAACATAATTGATGAAACTATGCATATTTGGATCATTTTTGCACATTTTCATTTTTAAAAAGATCTGAGGTATGCTGTTTTAACATATTTTTATCATTTGCCCATTCACATTGAAAAAATAATAGGATGCTAATCAGAAATGTTCTGTAAAATGAAATATTGGATAGGCTCATTCATTGTATACTTTACTGTTTTTCCACAAACATTGTGTTCTTGAAATATTCTAGAGGTATTTTAAGGAAAACACGTTTTTTGTCTTTTCCCCCATCGTCTCTAAGATGTACAGATGTCCACTTCTTTCAGATAGATTTCTGTGTAGCATCTGTACATCTTTTTGTTTGTAAATAGTATTTAGTTTTCAGTTTGCTGTTGTGTATCTCTATGAATGCATGCTGTATTATCAAAACAAAAAGCAATCATAGGGTAGTCTCCTTCTTGGTCGTGCACATTATTTTGTCACATCCTACCCACCTTGGCTGACTCTGTATGTAAATCTGCTGGAGTGCACATGCAAAATGAAAATATGTAGATTTGGGCCATTTTTTAATAACTATTTTTTGATATTATTAAGTTTTTTAAGACCTGCACATTTGCTTTTGTTGCTTTTAGTCAGAGAAGAGCTTCTGTGCAGGTGTCAAAACACGGCTATAGTGCTTTTGAGATGGATTGGAGATGCCAGTCATGACTGTTTTGAGGGACAGCGACTCAGGCAAAAAAACTGAGAGCCACACAAATGTCTCAAGAGATTCTGGAGACATTTTGGAAACCCTTTTAATATTACGATATGCAAATTAGTTGCAGCCCAGTAAGATAATATCTTTGAGAAAGGTATTTCCCTTCATCCTCTTCATGATTTCAGCTTTGAGAGCTAAGATTTCCCATCTGAAGGATTAGTGTGAACATCAACTGCAACTTTTGTCTCCTGCACTGAGGAACGTGGGGTTATATTTTTTCAAAGTAAATATATATAAAATTAAAGAACATGCATAAACTTAGAAATGTGGGAATAATAAACCTCATAAACTTACGTAAACAATAAATTTCGCTACCTGCTTGAACAGAAGTTTAAACGATAGTAACCTCACAACAGAGCCTGTGTGAGGTTACTATAGGACAATCCAGTTCCTCTGCCTGTCTGTCTCTGGAATATTCTAAATGTGTGGGTGCAGATGCGTGCGTGTGTTCACAAGCATGCAACTGTGTATTATTCACCCAGTCATCTGGCTAATTGAGCTTAGGCATTACCTCACGAGGGAATGAATCATTTCCTCAGACCCATACTTATTCGCTCAGACCTATAAAGAAAATGTCGACAGGCTGAAACACTTGTAGTGTTTTCATAAACTCAGGTTAAGATACAGCTCTCTGTATGTTTGAGCGTTTGACACCATTAAAATGTAAAAAATAAATAAACAAAACAACTGTTTCCTCTATGCGGTTGTGAAGCTTCACATTTGCACAGCCTGAGAGCTTTTTATTGCACAGCCACCTGAACAAAAAATACACAACAACCTTTATTTTGTAAACACACACACAAGTTGCTGTATCTCGGTCAGCTCTTTGCACATGAAAGAGCAGGAAGCAAAGTGACACCACTGTAGCTGAAGGCTCAGCTGCAAGGCAACTGTTTAAAATGGATGCAGACTTTTAGTCTCACTTTCTCTTTGTTTGAAATGAGCGTCAAATGTTTTGTTGATGTTATTGGAGCAGAATAAAAACTGGATTCTGTAAAATGGACAGCTTTACCTCCCACGGAAATCTGAGAACTAAAAAAAAAAAGTGTAAGCTTTTATAAAACAACCAGGCTCTGCAGTATGTTTGTGTATCATCCTGCCTGTAACTGTGTGTTTTATGAGTGTGAACTCATTTACACGTGTCAGAACAAAGACGCTCTCCTGTGGAGCCTGCGAAGGTTTGCTTACCAGAACAATGACCGATAGTAACCTTTCTTTGTTCTCAAACCTTCCTCAGTTTTCGAGCTTATTCGTCACCTCCTCCTTTACTGCAGTCGTTCAGGTGCTTTTCTTCTTTCTTTCTTTCCTTATTTTCCACATATTCAGCTCATCCCGACAGGAAAAGGTTTAACTTTCTCAGTTTTGTCCGTCTCCTACATGCTCCAGACTAAGTGGAAGCCTAATTACTGTCCTCCCCTTCACACTTCAAAAACAAAGCCCCCCTCTGAATCACCCCTTCTTTTGTTTTATTTGCATAGAAACATAAACTCCTTTTATTCCTTTCCAGCCACAGATTGGTTCCATAATTGCATGTGTAGTTGACTAGTTTGAAGGCATTATTTGAGAACTGGTCCTGACTCGTCTCCTGACCTACAGTAACCTTGTCATGAACTAAACTTCACTCCCTGCTCAGTGATGTAACAATGCATATGACTGCTATCGGGATGTCACATCACCTCCCATTCTTCTGGAGAAAATAGCAACATGACAAAAACTCAGATTGTTGTCTATAATGGTGGCGAACACAACTACAGAACTGTGCAAGAATCAAACAAAGAAAACAATTCAAATACAAAATCTGAGTGGGTATTAAATTTAAAAGTACCCAAACAAAGAAAAGAGTTGTGTGGGGATTTATTCTGACTTCAATGATTCTTTTAAATGGTAAACACACATATTTTGAGCATTACTCATAATTTTCCCAAACTAAACGAACAAAAAGAAAAACAAGTTTTGTGCTGGAAGTAAAGTCACACAACATGCTGCGAAGCTGCATTCGCATTTCTCATGTTACGTGTTATCTAACCCCTTCCCCTCTTGATAACGATGCGGACCCCCTCGCTCAGGACTGTGACTAGCGGTTAAATTTATCTTATCAGACAGACGGTCAAGTCCTAAGTGTCTCCACCCTGCGGAGCAGAGCTCGACTGTCATGTTTAGAATATCAGACATGGTGTCGATGATGTCTGTTTCAGATTTGTTGTTACTAATGATGGCTTTTCAGAATGTGGATGTAGACGTCTTAATTTTACCACTCATGGTTTGAGTGGCAGCTCCGTACTTTATGTGTGACACAGACATTTAAGGTTTCCTGAAGGAGAAACGATGTACAAAATCAGAGGTGGGTCAAAAACCCAAAGGTTGTACTCAAATAAGAGTAAAAATGAGCCGATTCATTCATTCATTACTCAAATGAGAGTAAAAAAGTATTTTGTAAAAAGGCTACTTGAGTACTGAGTAGCTGATCACAACATATGATTTAACATATGACATATGATGGACATATGATTTAATATTTTAAAATGTCAGGCTAGCCTAAAATAGAAAATTATGTGCAAATTCTGGTGTTTTTAAAGACAAAAAAACGAAGAAAATTAATACAAATAAATAACATAATTGCAAAATAACTCATTCCAGCACTCTCAAAGTCAAATTTTCTGGTTAAAACCTATTTTTTCATCTTTCAGTGAAGTTATTTAGAATGTTCAAAAAATTTCACTCAAGTAATAGTCGTGATACTTCATAATAATGACAAGTAAAGTCAAAAGCATAGTGTAGTAAAACTACTCCTAAAATATGTTTTTTTCCAAAATGTTACTCAAGTAAATGTAACTGAGTAAATTTCACTATTTACTACCCACCCCACTTCCATTAATTTCTACAGCCTAACCCTGACCCCCTACCCTAAAACTCACAGTTATATACCTGACCCTAAACCTAATTAAACTCAATTTAAACCTAACCCCCATCCCACCAATGGCATTTTACCCAAATGGGGACTCAGCTTAGGTCCCCATATGTACCAGTTGTCCCCACATGTGGGTGTTTCGTCTAAAAATGGTCCTCATATGTCAGAAAAATACCCGTCCACACACACACATACACACGTGTGCTTCTGGTTTTGTTTTGAAACCCTGATTTGATTTAGGAAGAACAACCATCTTCCCAAGACTTCTTCAGACTTTTTCCTCTTTCGAGAAATCGCCTTTTGAGACACCATTAATGAAAACCTTTTTAAATCTGTGCGTCTCTCAACAGCTTTCCAGTATGAAGAGTTGGAAAGAGATGCGGAAGGAGATCATGTATCTGACCGCGAATACGACAGGATCCCCAAAGCAGGTGTACGAAGCCGTGTCACGTATCGTCTGCGGGCATCCAGAGGGAGGTGGCCTCAAAATCAAGTCTCTCAACTGGTATGAAGACAACAACTACAAGGCCCTGTTTGGACACCATGGCAATGACAGTGACAGTGAACCAGTCTCCACTTACGACAACTCTTCCAGTAAGCATTCAGAGCTTGAAATTTATTCTAGTTTATCGATTAATACTTTCCTTACATTTTATTCAGCATAGAAACAAACTCTCAAAATGATTTTCTCCTTTTATAGCTCCTTATTGTAACAACTTGATGAAGAGCTTAGAGTCCAGCCCCATATCCAGGATGATCTGGCGAGCCCTAAAGCCTCTTCTCATGGGGAAGATCCTGTACACCCCAGATACTCCAGCAACACAGAGGATCATCCACGAGGTGCCATCACAACTAAAACTGTTATTGAAAAAAAAAAATGACATCTAAAGCAATGTAGTAAACATACATTTATGTGATTTCTAGGTTAATAAGACCTTCCAGGAGCTGGGTGTCCTGAGAGACCTTGGTGGTATGTGGGAGGAGATGAGGCCCAAATTTTGGAATTTCATGGAGAATAGTGAAGAGATGGATTTAGTCAGGGTAAGTCGATGCACTGACATCATTTCTGTAGCCACAACAGAGATGTGTTTGTACACTGTGTTATGAGGGCATCTGAGTGTCACGAAAAAAAGAAAGATTCAATTTCTTGTTGGGTTATTCTCAAGCAGATGAAAGTTGCAGAAGATGTGCAAAAACAAGACTTAAAAATATTCATTTATTATGAGTTCCTGAAACAGGAAAGAGATGAATGCAAACAGAGCTCTCAGCTTTCAGGTGCAACTTTAAAGATCAACCAATAAACTTTTATACTGCAGCTAAATATCAAAACAAGCCCTGGACTTTCTTAACATATTACATAAAGCAGGCACAAGTAGATATTTGAGAAGGGCTGTAGCTTATAACATGGCTTGTGTTTATTTTCCGGTTTTGACCACAACTTCTCTCTTTTTTCCTTTGGAAATTGCACAAGCACCACCTCCACCTAGTGGTGAAGTAAAATTATTACAAATTGAAGACATATTTAAAGAGCTTAAATGTATGTAGTTTTTGCACATGAATGTTCTGGCAGCTTCAGCTTGTATCTGTTATGAAACAGGAAAGTTGCAAGAGTGACGAGGAATTTCAGAAGAGGCTTAAGCAGAGCAATCAGAATAACAAACCACAGTAACGTGGCTGAATGCTGCACAAAGAGGCTATACACAGAATGTAAAGACTAAATAATAAAAAATAAAAAAAACTTAAACAGGATAAAAGGAATGCAGAAATACTACTTGGATGTTTTTATATGAAACTCTGATAATGTTTTAGTTGTTAAAAAAAAGTCGTAAGTAATAAAAACTGTTTTTTTTTATCCAGTCTCTGCTCCAAAGCAACGTCAGCGCAGCTTTCCTGAACACCCAGCTCAGTGACATTGACTGGAGCGTGTCAGACGTGGCAAATTTCCTGTCGAAAGAGTCAGAGAAACGCAAACCTGCAGGCTCAGCGTATACCTGGAGAGACGTCTTCAACGAAACCGACCGGGCCATACGGACCATTTCACAGTTCATGGAGGTTAGTGTGTCGGCAGTGTGTACGGGGAAAGTCCCACTGCAACGTTTCTTTCAGGAAATTAAACTGTAGCGCGTGTAATATTGTTTTCACAAAACCTATTCTCTCTGCATCACTGCTTAACAACATTTTAACACATTTCCCCAGATTCACCCTGAAATCAAATGTTTTTTGTTTTCCTATTATATTTAATCCTTTCACAGTTTACAATACAAAAGAGTGGAAGTCAGTTATTTGCCTTTCTCACACAAACATTAAACACTGTGAAACTTCCTTCATCAATTAGCAACACTTCAAACAACCCACCGACCTGCTTTAACTTTTCTTGGAGGTCATATGATGTTTGTAAACTGATGTTTCGCACACTATAAACTATGTCATGACCTTGTGGTGTTTATGCTGCATTTTATCACTTTGTACTTACTGGACTCATTGGGGTATCACACACTTAGAATGAGGGAACTGGATACATTTTCAGCTTATGTAAGCTAAACAAGTGAGAGGCTGATCTGTAATTGGTCTAAATAAAATACAGATAAACAAGTCCAGACTGGTTACTCAGTGTTTCACCCTAAGACCACCAGTTTGTTTGAAAACGTAAAAGTATGTCATATTTCTTCTTCACGTGAGAACTACTACTGCAAATCTTTCCCTTTTAGTGTTAAATTCCAAAAAATAAATCATATCTTTAAACCACCTTGTCTTCAGTGTGTGAACTTGGACAAGTTGGAGCCAGTTGCCAATGAGGAACGCCTGGTCAACAAGTCCATGGGTCTTCTGAATAACCAGAAGTTCTGGGCTGGGATTGTGTTTCCGGACATTGTTCATAACAACAGCACAGACCTGCCTCCCAATGTCAACTACAAAATCCGCATGGACATCGATAATGTGGAGAGGACTAACAAGATCAAAGATGGGTGAGCGGATGGTTTAACCACACACACACACACACGCAGCTGATTTCCTAGGCTTTATATTTTAATTTGTATGTTTCGTTTTCAGATATTGGGACCCTGGTCCCAGAGCCGACCCCTTTGAGGACCTTCGTTACATCTGGGGTGGGTTTTCCTACCTGCAGGACGTCATTGAACAAGGAATCACCCGAGCCATCACTGGCACCAGAGAGAGGACAGGCATCTACATCCAGCAAATGCCTTATCCCTGCTACGTTGATGACATGTAAGTGAATGCTGCGTACAAAACATGTGCAGGTAGTGTTAACTGTCTGACTGTTCACGTCGTCTTTTTCTCAGATTCTTGCAAGTGATGAGCAGGTCAATGCCTCTCTTCATGACTTTGGCATGGATGTACTCTGTAGCCATCATCATCAAGGGCGTCGTGTACGAGAAGGAGGCGCGACTGAAGGAAACCATGAGGATCATGGGATTGAATAATGGCACCCTGTGGCTCAGCTGGTTCATCAGCAGTTTAATCCCTCTACTGATCAGTGCAGGCTTGTTGGTGGTGTTATTGAAGGTTGGTGTTGACACACACGTGTTTTTACCCTATTTGTCATCGTGCAGGAATGCCAGCTCATTGTAAAAAAAAACATAGATTTATACAAACTGATTATTGGTATTTATTCTGATGTTTTTCCTTGAATTTGAATCAAATTTAGTTAAATGCTTTTTGTTTTTGCCCCCTCTCAGATGGGAAACCTGCTGCCTTACAGTGACTCAGGCGTCGTGTTTCTTTTCCTGGGATCCTTCGGCGTCGTTACCATCATGCAGTGCTTTCTCATCAGCACCTTATTTTCTCGTGCCAACCTGGCAGCAGCCTGTGGGGGCATCATATACTTCACTCTTTATTTGCCGTATGTTCTTTGCGTTGCCTGGCAGGACTATGTGGGCTTCGGGGCCAAAGTTGTCGTGGTGAGTTGAATTACGACCATGGTGTTGACACACACGTGTGCTTTTACCCACTATGTAGTCTCCAATATGTTTTCATGTGCTTGAAAATATTAGCTATATGGTCACGTTTTTCTATACTAAATTATGAATCACCTTTTTTTTTCTCAGAGCATACTTTCTCCTGTGGCTTTTGGCTTTGGATGTGAGTACTTTGCCCTGTTTGAGGAGCAAGGAGTGGGAATCCAGTGGTCCAACTTGCTTGCGAGCCCAATGAAGGAGGACAGCTACAACCTGACCACCTCCATCTGCCTCATGCTGTTTGACGCAGTGTTGTACGGAATAATGACTTGGTACATTGAAGCTGTGTTCCCTGGTAAGTCATGTGAAAGGTTTTTCAGTTAGAACATTTCTTTCCACATTATTGGTGAAGATAAATGGTGCAAATTCATTTCAACTTCTTTAAAAGCAACCTATTCCATTACAGGTCAATACGGTATCCCAAGGCCTTGGTTTTTCCCCTTCACAAGGTCATACTGGTGTGGAGAGAAAGAAAACAAAAACCTCAACACACCTTTGTCAAAAAAAGGCAACGCTGATGGTAAAAATAACAGAATTCCCATAAATTATAAACAGTAGACATATATATAAACTCAAAGGCAGAAATGAATGCAGGCAAACTGTTGCTTTTTTCTGAGTTGCTCTTCTTGTCATCTACAGCTGTATGCATGGAGGAGGATCCGAGTCACATTGAACCTGGTGTTTACATTGAAAATCTGGTGAAGGTCTACAGCCATGGAAACAAGCTGGCCGTAGATGGACTGTCCCTGAAGTTCTACGAGGGACAGATTACCTCCTTCCTCGGCCACAACGGAGCTGGCAAGACCACGACTATGTAAGATTATGTAGCCTGTCGACGTTTTTAACAAAACAGAATTTAAAACTTTGAGATGGGTTTAGAAATCTAATCGGTGGCTGGTTTTTTATTGGCTGTTTTTTTTTTGTTAGGTCAATCCTGACAGGTTTGTTCCCACCCACTTCTGGCACTGCCTACATCCTTGGCAAGGACATCCGCAACGAGCTGAGCACCATCCGACAGAACTTGGGTGTCTGCCCCCAGCACAACGTGCTTTTCAGCATGTATGTATGCAACCGAAGAAATGCCCGCACAGCCGGTTGTTTTTTGTTTTTGGTGTTTTAGTGATTTCTTAATTTGCTTCAAACCAGGCTGACTGTGGAAGAGCACATCTGGTTCTACGCTCGTCTAAAGGGGCTTCCCGAAGAGCGGGTGAAAGCTGAGATGGAACAAATCGTAAACGACGTTGGCCTGCCTCACAAGCGCAAGTCGCGCACAAGCACTCTGTCGGGTCAGTTCTCTGATTTTTGTCTATTCTGTATTTTTACAAACAGATTTAGATTTGGAGAAAGTGTTTCTGACTTAATGTTGTTATGTCTTTTCAGGTGGGATGCAGAGGAAGTTGTCTGTGGCTTTGGCGTTTGTTGGAGGCTCAAAGGTTGTGATTCTGGACGAGCCCACTGCTGGTGTTGATCCTTACGCACGGAGGGGAATCTGGGACCTGCTTCTCAAGTACAGACAGGGTAAATATAACAGATACAGCCTGTTAGGCATCATGGACTTATTTTTACTTTCCATGTGCAAATATAGGCTTAAGGATTTTACTTATAGAATACATATATTATAGTTAGGGTTAAAAATGTTGTCATGTTTTAGGTCGCACCATCATCCTGTCCACTCATCACATGGATGAAGCTGACATCTTGGGTGATCGAATCGCCATCATTTCCCACGGCAAGCTGTGCTGTTTGGGATCCTCTCTCTTCCTCAAGACCAACCTTGGAACAGGCTACTACCTGACTCTGGTCAAAAGAGATTATGACTTGTCCCTTCAGTCCTGCAGGAACTCTGCCAGCACCGTCTCCTACAGCAAGAAAACAGAAAAGGTACGAGACAAGTGACCATAAATGACAGAGCTATTATGCTTCCGCTGCTTAAATAATTTATTTTTTTAAGTAATGCAGATGCAGAGAACCTAAAAAACTGTAGCTTAGGGTTTACTGAGTTTCCTACTTTTGTTCAGGAGGACAGTGTATCAGAGAGCAGCTCAGATGCTGGTCTGGGAAGTGAACCAGAAAGTGAAACCACCACCATCGGTAAGAACCAGTGCCTTTCAGAAAACATTATATCAAACTGAAACCACCTTCATACGTGTATCCATTTTTCATCCTGTCTATTCATTCTTTTATTCCTATAGATGTCTCCCTCATCTCCAACGTGATCTTTAAGCATGTTCCGGAAGCTCGTCTGGTTGAAGATCTGGGCCACGAACTCACTTACATCCTGCCCTACCATTCAGCTAAAGATGGAGCTTTTGTTGAGCTCTTCCATGAGCTTGATGACCGACTCACGGACTTGGGAATTTCAAGTTATGGAATATCTGACACCACCCTGGAAGAGGCAAGGACTCCTAAAGAAACATTTCGTGATAAAAATCAGGATCAGTTGGAATTTTGCCTGAACTGTTTTATTTATTATGTTTCTCAGCCTGTTGCCAACAATCACTGGATTTCATTGAAGCCGTTGTTTAAATCTTTGATTCTTTGTTGTAGATTTTCCTGAAAGTGGCTGAAGACAGTGGAGTGGATTCTGTTGAGCTATCAGGTGAGATTTACGATTATCATTGTAATGCAAAATAAGTCTTGAGAATTTCTTCGGTAAGTTAGTATGTTCAGTATTTCAAACATAAAATAAAGAAATAAAAATTGGGTAGTTTGATTATAAGACTTTCTTGTTACAACAGATGGAGTTGTACCAACCAGGATACGTCGGCGTCATGCATTCGGAGACCACCAGAGCTGCCTGAAGCCCTTCACCGAGGACGACTTTGACTTCAACGACTCTGAAGGTGACCCAGGTAGAACTGATCCACGCAGACATTTTGTTGTCATTTGCATTTAAAAATCAAAAATATCTTATAATCCTTGTTTTTTTTTTTGCTGTTGTAACAATTCAAAAAAACACTATTTCAGCCTTTTCATATAACTTGAAATCCCTGAGTATTGTTACAAAAGCAGCTTGCAAATTTCCTCACTGTTGGTTCTGGTGTCTAGAGTCCCGTGAAACGGACTGGCTTGGAGGAGCAGACGGCAAAGGCTCATTCCAGGTCAAAGGCTGGAGTCTGAAGAGGCAGCAGTTTGTCGCTTTGCTCTGGAAACGATTCCTCTATGCCCGTCGCTCCAGGAAAGGCTTCTTTGCTCAGGTATGCTGGATTATATGCAGTGATGGTAACATTGTTGCTACTGTAAGAGGTTTTTTTAATCTTGCATTAACCATCAGTATTGATGTGATACATCTGAATGCAGTAAAGTAAAATGTCTGATCTGTGTCCACATGAGCAAAAGTTCAAACGAATTGTTCTGGTTGTGTTTTTCAGATTGTTCTGCCGGCGGTGTTTGTGTGTATTGCACTTGTGTTCAGTCTTATTGTTCCTCCATTTGGAAAGTACCCCAGTCTGGCTCTGCATCCCAGCATGTATGGAGAACAGTTTTCCTTTATCAGGTGAGACATCATACTGTTTTTATTAAGTATCTAGCCTCTTGTTTTTTATTAATCACTTAATTGTGTATTTAAAAAAAATCTCCATGTGTGTCCGGCCATGAAAAAATGCCATAATTTTTTTAAAATTCAAAATTAGTTCATTATAATGGCTTTCTCTTTGAGCTTTTTCCAACACAAAAATGTAGCAAGACTTGCATATCTTCTAGTTATTTTAAAATTGTAAAAAGGCTGTAAAATAACAGAATTTAAAAAATGACGATATCAGACCTTTATTAACAATCATTTCCACCTAGTTTTTAATCTGAATCTTTTGTGAAGTGCTTGTTTTAGGTATACGGTAATTCGTATTTAGTGCATTAATATAATGAACTGTTTTTGTCTTTCCAGTAATGATATTCCTGAGGATCTTCACATCAGCAAACTACAGCAAGCTTTGACAGAAAAACCAGGCTTTGGAACACACTGCATGGAAGACGAGCCCATACCGTGAGTACAATGAGGGAGACATTTAAATCCAATTTCTGATTAAAACATGGATTTATTTAGAAATGTGAACCCTTCTGTCTTCAGAGATACTCCTTGCACTGCTGTAGAAGATGAATGGGCGAATCCTCATGTTCCTCAAACTGTACGAGACATTTTGGACAAAGGCAACTGGACCATGGAGAATCCCTCTCCGCTGTGTGAGTGCAGCTGCGGGAAGCGAAAAAGGATGCTGCCCGAGTGTCCCGCTGGGGCCGGAGGCCTTCCACCACCACAGGTCAGTGCCATAAAACAAAATCCAATACATGTTAACTTGCTAAGCACGCGGTATTTAAACAGTTTTATTTGTTTTGGTATCCAGATGAAGATCAGCGACACAGACACTCTGCAGAATCTGACTGGCAGAAACGTGTCAGATTATCTGGTTAAAACCTATGCTCAGATCATCGGCAAGAGGTAACACCTTATTAGTGTTGACAGTGGCATTATATTTATTAATACACACATTTCAGCTTATAGTAGCCTAAACGTTTAATAACACAGTTCTTCTCTTACAGCCTGAAAAACAAGATTTGGGTCAATGAGTTCAGGTACGTTGGAAGACACGATGCATTATTTATGTATTAGTATTGATCTGAGCTCTTCTGCTGTGGCCTTCTGTCATATAAAAATGTCTCCTCTCCAACAGATATGGTGGATTCTCACTGGGTGCCAGAAATTCTCAGATTCTGCCTCACAAAGAAGAAATTGATGTAGCGATAGCACAGCTAAGGAGACGCTTTCATCTTGACAGAGTGAGTGATTTTATCACGTTTATTATTATTTTTATACTTCACTTGTCTGGTCCATAGTAGCCATTTGCACAAAAGAACTAGAAGGGGTCTCTGCAGTCAAAAAGTGGGAGTTTATTGGGTGTGGATGTAGTTTAGGTAAACCAAACTACTTCCACACCCAAAAAAACTCCCACTTATTGACTGCAGAGACCCGTACTTGCAAAAAACGGCCTACTTTAATCAGGTTATAGGACATGCACACAGACTCTGTGCAACTGTGGTTTATAATTACAGCTGTAGTAAATCTAGACATGAAATCTAAGTCTGATCAGTTTCAGCTTACCCATGCTCTAAAGAGGACTCTCCCTCTTCTAATCCTGTTTGTTCGCCTTGTCTCCGTCTCTTTCTGCCTCCTTCACCCTCTAGGGAACTGCAGCCGATCGTTTCTTCCACAGTCTCGCCAGTTTTATCCAAGGTTTGGACACCGAGAATAACGTCAAGGTTAGAGCTCACTCATATCGACACAGGCTAATACCATCAACTCTGAATAACACCAACTATCACCATCTAATGCACACTTATGTACTTTATTTCTTTGCATTTGGTTCAGTTAAGTAGTAGGAAATGTAAATGTTGTATTTTCAAATTGTTAGTATTTGTATAGTTTGTTTCTTATTTTTTGTGTCCGATGAGCCAACTTTTAGGTCCTATTGAAAAAAATAATAATACTGAAGCAATCAAAGAAAAGTTTGAAAACATTTATTTAACACAAAGGCACACAAACTTGAAGACACTGAGCTGATTCCTCAGCAGTTAGTTTACCTCCAGTTTTTTTTCCTTATTTCTTGTGGCATTAAAATAACTGAAATCGCACATTTCTTTCCCACCTCCAGATCTGGTTTAACAACAAGGGCTGGCACAGCATTGGTTCTTTCCTCAACGTGATGAACAACGCTGTCCTGCGGGCAAATCTTCCGCCTGGAAAAGACCCTACAAAGTTTGGCATCACCGCCTACAACCACCCACTGAACCTCACCAAGGAGCAGCTGTCGCAGGTTGCTCTGTGAGTATTCCAGTCAGGATGGAAGCTGATTTAATCTGCTTTTTTTTTACCTCTCCTATGTACGTCATGTCTCATTCTTTTTGTTCCCTTTCAGGATGACGACGTCTGTGGACGTTCTGGTGTCCATTTGCGTGATCTTTGCCATGTCCTTCGTTCCTGCCAGTTTTGTGGTTTTCCTCATCCAGGAGAGAGTGACGAAGGCCAAGCATATGCAGTTCATCAGTGGAGTGCAACCCTTCCTGTACTGGCTGGCAAACTTTGTCTGGGATATGGTAAGATGTTTAAAAATCAGCTAAACTCTTGGGAGGGAAACAAAGTTTTAATCTTTAAAAATATGCAGAGGAAAAACACTTAAAAAATAATCTTTCTCTCTTTCAGTGTAACTACATCGTTCCAGCCACTCTTGTGATCATCATATTTGTATGTTTCCAACAAGAAGCCTATGTGTCTTCCACTAATCTGCCAGTGCTGGCCCTGCTGCTGCTGCTCTATGGGTAATTTGAGCAAACATTCTGTTTATTATATATCTGCAACAGTTTATATTTTCTTTTGCATATAAAATGCTATTTGGGCTCGTTGCAGATGGTCGATCACCCCTCTGATGTACCCAGCCTCCTTCTTCTTTAAGATCCCCAGCACTGCCTATGTGGTTCTAACGAGCGTCAACATACTGATAGGGATCAATGGCAGCGTGTCCACATTTGTCCTGGAGTTGTTTGGAAGCAATGTAAGTAAATATGACACGCTGCAGAATGTGCCTGTATTTTATTGTCTTTCTATGCTCCATTGGTAAAATAATATTTGTAAACCTCTTTTCAGGAGATTGGTGGCATTAATGACATCTTGAAGAATGTGTTCCTCATTTTTCCTCACTTCTGCCTGGGTAGAGGACTGATTGACATGGTGAAGAATCAGGCCATGGCTGATGCTTTGGAGAGATTCGGTAACTAAAGCAAATGTTCATTTTAACCTGAAAGTGGTTTTGACAAAGGAGAACAGATACTGATCTCTTAAAAAAAAAAAAGAGAAGCATTAAAGGGATGAAATCTCATTGAACTTCTGTTCTGTCTGAAGGTGAAAACCGGTTCCGCTCTCCTCTGGCCTGGGACATGGTGGGAAAGAACCTGTTTGCAATGGCCATAGAAGGTGTTATCTTCTTTGTCATTACCGTCCTCATTCAGTACCGCTTCTGCTTCAAGGCCAGGTCAGTAAACTATTTGATTAATCAGCTGATTAACCAGCACCTCATCTCTCCAGTTATATACAGTTCAGGGGAAAAAAATCTTTTTGGAACTTAACCTCTGTTCTTGGTAACCCTACAGGTCATCCACCAGCCATCTGAAGCCTATCGGAGAAGAAGATGAAGATGTGGCCAGAGAGCGGCAGAGGATCCTGAGTGGTGGGGGACAGTCAGACATTCTGGAGCTGAGAGAACTCACCAAGATTTACAAACGGAAACAGAAGCCAGCAGTGGACCGGCTGTGTGTTGGCATCCCGCCTGGAGAGGTACACACGTCTTTTAACCATTACAGAAGTCTATTTTAAGTTTAAAATGATGAGATACTGTAAACAATGTTATAGATTTAGTAAAATAAATAAATAAAACATACACATTTTATCTTTTCTGTAGTGTTTTGGTTTGCTGGGTGTAAACGGAGCAGGGAAAACAAGCACTTTCAAAATGCTGACCGGAGACTCGATTGTCACCAGCGGTGAGGCTTACTTGGCCAGTAAGAGGTGAGAGACAAGAAAACACATTTTTGTCTAATTTACCAAAGTAATCAAAATAAAGGAAAACCATTAAGGCTTGATTTCTGTAAAAATATAAATTCCCCTTCATGTGTTTTCTCTAATTTCAGTGTAACTACAGAGATAGATGAGGTGCATCAAAACATGGGCTACTGTCCTCAGTTTGATGCCATCAACGACCTGTTGACTGGAAGAGAGCACCTTGAGTTTTATGCTATCCTGAGAGGAGTACCTGAGAAGGAAGTCTGTGAGGTCAGTATATCCACTGTTTATATCATCTAAATCAGACTCAAACACAAAGAAAACTCAGCTGGTCACAAAGAAAAAAAACTCACTTAAACTGTATCACCACTAGGTGGCAGAATGGGGCATCAGGAAACTGGGTTTGGTGAAATATGTGGACAAAGCAGCTGGCAGCTACAGTGGAGGAAACATGAGAAAGCTTTCCACTGCCATTGCTCTCATAGGAGGGCCTCCTGTTGTGTTTCTGGTCAGTGAGAACATAAAATAATACATTTGATGACTCCTGTGTTTCACTGTATATTTAAGCAGCAGCTGAGTTTGTGTTACTGGTTAACAGGATGAACCAACAACAGGCATGGACCCTAAGGCTCGCCGCGCCCTCTGGAATGCCATCTTGAGCATCATCAAAGAGGGACGATCTGTAGTTTTGACTTCTCACAGGTTAGACAAGACGTATACTATATTGTCAAATGTGTATAAACACCTAATGATGTCATTGTGTCCATGTTTCTTATCCGTTTTGAATAAGTGTTTACTGACCTGGTTGTTATTTTTTGCAGCATGGAGGAATGTGAAGCCCTTTGCACCAGAATGGCCATAATGGTCAACGGCAGGTTCCGCTGTCTGGGCAGTGTGCAGCACCTGAAAAACAGGTAAACAAACACACATGTTAGCATTTCATTACATAGTACCTTATTTAAACTTGGGCGTACTTACTATTGCTAGATCAGGGATGAGCAACTTAAATGATAGAAGGGGACATCATTTTTTGTTGACACTACCAGAGGGTCACATAATTTTCCACACTTACCCAAATGTAATAAAACTGCCATTTTAAAAATGTTTATGTGTGTTTATCAAACCAACATATAGTTGTACTCATTAGTGGGCTAGAGGCAAGTCAGTACTATATAATTATTAGAAAATTCTATACCGTCCGTCCATCCGTTCGTCCCTTTTCTTCCGCTTATCAAGGGTCAGGTCGTGGGGGCAGCAGCCTAAGCAGAGAAACCCAGACTTTCCGCTCCCCAGCCACTTGGGCCAGTTCCTCTGGGGGAATCCCAAGGCTCCCCCAGGCCAACTGACAAACATAGACTGCGTCTCAATTCAGGGGCTGGGTCCTCATGAACACATAGCCCAGCTGGGCCACGTGGGCCACATCCTCGCTGGGCCGGGTAGGCTGCTCAAAACTGTTGTGAAATGAGAAGGTCTACCCATTGCCTGACGTCGAGTTTACGTGAGTTTGCGTGACCACACGCTACCCCATTACCATAGTGATCAGTTTCATATCAGACTTAAAATGCGTTGGTTCATTTATTTACATATCTTTTTACTGGAAGAATAACTTCACAGTTAAAACGTTACACGTAAATAAATAAAAAACATCAATAAATGGGGTTTAGCTCCAGTATCAGCACTTGTAGTCACATTTTTCCATTTAACATCTTATTGCAGCAGAAATTTCATCAGCATAGTTGTTAAACAAATTCTTTGGTCTGTGGTGAATTTCCAAACTACGCCGACTCGTTAAAAAAATAAAAACTCCACTCCAGTGAGGATACTCGCATGCATCCTCGGATTTCGAGAGTTTGTCGGCCGCATTCCATGGTCGCATGATGAGGAGCCTTCGAATCGGGACAGTACTCAGCGCGAGGTGGTAACATGTATGCGGCCGACAAATGCGCACTCATGAGGACCCAGTCCATGAATTGAGACTAAGGTATAGTCCCTCCAGCATGTCCTGGGTCATCCTCTGGGTGTCCTCCCAGTGGGACGTGCCTGAAACACCTCACCAGGGAGGTGTCCAGGAGGCATCCTAACCAGATCCCCCGAGCCACCTCAACTGGCTCCTCTCGATGTGGAGCCTCTCCTTGGGCTGCCACCTTGTCGTGGTGGAGAGGTTTGAGTGTCCTAATGATCGTAGGAGCTATGTTGTCAGGGGCTTCATGCCCCCGGTAGGGTCACCCATGGCAAACAGGTCCTAGGTGAGGGATCAGATGAAGTGCAGCCCAAAGACCCCTCATGATAAGAAATAACAATGATCTAGTGTTACCTCGCCTGGTCACCGGGGCCCCACTCTAGAGCCAGGCCTGGAGGTGTGGCACGTTGGCGAGTGCCTGGTGGCCGGGCTTTCACTTATGGAGCCCAGCCGGGCACAGCCCAAAGAGGAGACGTGGGTGCCCCTTCCCCCAGGGGTTGGGTGCAATGTGCAACGGGCAGTGGTCGCAGGCGACGACCCTGGCGGTCCGATCCTCGGCAGCAGAAGCTGGCTTTAGGGACGTGGATAATTCTATACATGGGAAAAATGCATCATTACCAACAAAAAAAGACTAAAAGTAAATGTTAACTTTACAGGTCATTTTTACATATTTGATTGTTTTTTTTCCTTTTTCCTTTTCAGGTTTGGTGACGGTTACACCATCATCTTGCGGGTGGCGGGGCCGGACCCGGGCCTTCAGCCGGTGATGGAGTTCATCGAACGGGAGCTGCCCGGGAGCACGTTGAAGGAAAAGCACCGCAACATGCTGCAGTATCAGCTTCCCTCGTCTCTCACCTCCCTCGCCCGCATCTTCTCGCTGCTTTCTAAGAACAAGGAGTATCTCAGCATAGAGGACTACTCCGTCTCTCAGACCACTTTAGACCAAGTAAGCAAGAGCACCAAGATTCTAATCAGAACTAAAGTGCTGAAGTTGTTTTAAGCAAGTTCTAAACGGTTTCCCTTTTTTCTTTTTTTTTTGTTTGTTTTTGTTTTTGCTCAGGTGTTTGTCAATTTTGCCAAGGACCAAAGCGACGAGGACCACTTGAAAGACGTCCACACGAGTAAGCGAGACGCTGTTGTGGTGGACCTTTCCCAGCTAAACTCTTTCCTCATGGACAGCAAGACGAAGGAGAGCTGTGTCTGATTGCACAAGATCGGTGGGAGTTGCTACACTTCACCTCCCCCCAACAGATTTCAAAATACGGACCACTAACTTGTGGGGGAGAAACCAACTGTGTTAATTCTTTTTTTTAATCTTTATTATTTCTATTTTTTTAGTATTTTTTTAATTGTTGTCATTCTCAGTGGACCTGCATCTCATCGCACAGCCTCTTTCGTAGGCAACGACTGCGGGTATCATGACAGACACTGAAACAATGAAAACTCAATGCAAATCAATGCAAGAAATATAAATATATAAATATATTTAGGATTAGAAGTTAGTCGTGTGAGGGTTGGAGACTGGTGCTTCTCCTTCACGAGGTAGACTGGAAGAAAGAAGACACTTGAAGTGACAGCAGGATTTGAATTCCACTGGAAGGTCTGGTTACTCACTTATGGACATGTTACACATGTGGGGTGATTAGAAGGAAATATTTTGGCTTTTTCATCCTCATTCCTTAAAGTAGTAAGCAGTAGTCCATGGGACTGTGTACACGCTACTCTGTAGAGTTTGCGATGTTGAATCATTCACTGCCAGCTGTTAAAAGATGGACTGACAATGTTTTTATTTAAGGTCATACCTCTTTCAACTTCTATTTGTTACAAAGTGCAGTTTTTTATAATATAAATGATGGTTAAAAAAAAGATACAACAAAACTCAACTATTGAAAATCCTATTTCTGTCACAAATGTGCAATCATTGTTAATTTTTTTTTACTAATCTGAAGAAATTTCCTTTTAGACAGACATATTTAAGTTGTTTTTTTTTTGTTTTGTATGATAGTTCAGCCAGCTAACCAAGTTGTTCTTTTGGTTGTTGTTGTTTTTTTCTGTGTCCTTAACATTTGTCCAGCATAGTGCCTAATACTGGTGGAGAATCGAATCTGAGCACTCCATTAAAAAAAACAACAATGTATGTAGGCTGCCAAGGAATGTATGAGACCAATACCAACATGCATCAAAGCACATATTTTATTATTATCGTTTTATTTGTGAAGAAACTTGTTTTTGTCTCGTTCATTGTCAGGCTCAAAACAGAAAAGAAAAAAAATATATATAAAAACAGTGGTTTTTAGATGTTTGTTCAAGATGTTCGTTCTGCTTTTACTGGTTTTTACTCATCCTGCCCTCTTTGAATGCAGACTGATCAGAACGAACAAGCGTGGGTTTAAGATAACTTTAGAATTTAGATTTGTTTTTGGAAATATGGAAATATACTGCATGCTTTACACTTGGCCACACACGGTGGACTATCAGTGCTTCTGTGTGTGTATATGTGTGTGAGCCAAAGCATGCTATAGATCTATGTTTTGCAGAAGGAAGACTGAGCATTTTGCTGTATTACTCTTGGATTACTGGCACGTTTAGAGTTTAAAATCAAATTGATGTTTTGGCTGTGGCCTTATGAGGGCATACGGTTACCTGAACCAGTACCAGGATGGATGTTATGTGAAGTAGTGTTTTAATGTTGATACCAGTGGAGTGAACTAACAGCGTGTGTGCCAAACTCAGATTTACCAGCACCATCCTGAGCAGATGAGTATTTTATAAACTTGTCCTTTGACACATCCATCAGCTCAGTTCAAAAACGGCTCATACGCCGGAAGTGTGCACTCCCTAATTTTTCTTAGAAATCACTGCGAGTTCACTCTATCCTGTGGAGACGTTGCCAAAATTTATTCTTGACTGTCTGTCAACTGCAGGTCAACTATTGAGTTTGAGACAATTCAATTGTTTTTTCAACCTGAAATTAATAAGCCAGACTGAACAAAAGGACCACGTAAATTGAAATTTTGCTTGTAATACTTTATAATCCAAAAAAAGAGGAAACAATCCAGGGTTTAAACTGATGACAGGTTGTCATTACAGGTGCTCTCCCTCTCTCTCGTGCAAAATCTTCAAAGGGGTTTGCATTATCTCTGGGATCTACTACCTTCCACCAACAGAGGATTTAGATTTTTATCCTCGACAACCCCTTTTGTTTTTCTTTGATTTAAAGAATTTGAGCACTTTACAGGCTTAGCAGCCTTTAGTTTCCAGCTTTTAGACATAGAGATTTGAAAATAAAAACAAGTTTGAAAGAAGAAAACAAAAAGATCTCTGCACTGGACAAACAGACATGAGAAACAATCGAGCTTACACCACTGCAGGATGATATTTGTGAGAAACATGAAACTAAGAGCAAAACCTTATGTGAATAAGAGAAATGTGATTTGGTGACATGTTGAAAAAGCAGAGGGACATAAAGAGAGAGTTGCAGATCAGCATTAAAGTGGTGATTTTTCTCTTCTTGTTCTCAAATTATTATGTTTGTTTACATTTTTGAGTATTACAGCTGTTTGAGTCTGTTACCCATTGTGCATAATTATTTACGTTATTAAAAAATTCAAACGTTTTGAAAAAAGACGGACTGTTTTTTTTCCCCAAAGCTGAAAGGTGGATGATTGTGTTTTTGCAAGTATGTGCGTGTTTGTGTGTCCAACCAAAATATTCCATGAACCTTGAAACAAATATTAAAATTTCAGAAAGTAATCATTGAATGTGCTTCTACAACCAAGCACCTTTTGGAGTTGGCTGATTTCAAGATGGCTGCCACGGCTAATCAACTTCAACCAACACAGAAATTACTATAACTTAGTCTATTTTACAGATATTGAGCTAAAATTTGGTATGATAGTAGATGAAAGTCATTCACAACACACCTCACCACATCCACATGTGACTGGGGCATGACATGATTTTTAAGGTTTGATCATAAAAGATTTCTGCCTAGTTTCCTTCTACAATAAATAAATATGTTTAACATCTCAGAAGATTTCATTTCGATTTTTCCCATGATGTCGCACAAAAACATGACATGTTTGAGGTGTGCCTCCTTTTAACCTAAATGTCAACTAACTAATCAAAAGCTTCCAAAGCTCTGGCTTCAATGGTTTCTTTATTGTGACCCAGACACTGCAAAGAAGAACATCCCTTTGGTGGTTCAGATTTGGTTTGCCAGATGCGGTTCATGCATGGGCCAGTACCACATAAACCAACCCTCAACTGGGAGAGTTGTGGAATGCTTTCCTAAAAACAGGTCTATTATTGCCAGAAGTGGCCTACATCTGGTTGACAAACTACTTGCCATGCCAGCAGTAATCCAGCTTGATACCAGATTGGCCCATACCTGTCTGCTATGTGGGAAGCATCTTTCATGACTTTCATTATGAACCAGGAGAGAGATACCAGGGAACATAAATACTGGTATTGGGAAACATAGGTACTGGGGAACATGCTAGTATGAGGAACCAGGTATGATGAACACTGTTTCCCAGTACCTATGTTCTCTAGTACAATGCCTGCACTAAAATTCAATATTTTCTTCATTTCTTTTAAAGAAATTTAAAGGGGGAGACTAGCAGCTTTTATGGCTTTCATTATTAACCCCGGGACAACATATAGAGGTACCAGGAGACAGTTCAAACACTGGATAGAAACATTTCTCGAAAGGGTAAGGTAAGACAAGACAATAAAAAAATACAGTATATGTTCTACAGGTTCAATAAACCTTAGTTAAATTAGTTATATATTAGCCAACATAACCACCAGTATAGTTTATGAGAGTGGGACTGAAGGCTTCAGTATGGTCGCTCGGCAGCCAACCGGACGACATGAGGTCACATGGTTGTTCAGTGTTTGTTTATGCACACAACTTCCATAGCCCCTAAGATTTCCTCAGAATTTAGATTTGTTTTTGGAAGCATCATAGAAATATACTGCATGCTTTTGGAGTTAACTCTGTTTATAAAAAACAAATTTCTCATGAGTCTCAATGAAACTTTTGGAAAAAACATAAAAAGTTCCTCAACATATGATGATCCTAATAAAACTCTTGCATAAAAGGCGGCGAGCGACATGCATTCTTTCAAAGAATACGTGGCTTTTAAGTTTATTCTGTATCACTCCTGTATAGATGTTATAAAATGTGAGCTCGTCACATGGTGAACAACAATAGATATATTTACTGTAGGTTTGTAATGTGTTCAATGTGTTTCCAGAGTGTTCAAGCAGCTGTGTGTCTGGTCTCATCTGCTATGTTCCCACGCACACACAAACAATTAAACAAGCAGTAAAAGCAGGCTTCCACACAGCTATCTGTTATTCTCTGTTATTCATCCACCAACATCATGACCGGGAGAGTTGTTCTGCTGGGACTTCTGCTTATCTGTGTGGCTGCAGGTAAAAGAAAAAAGACCCTTTGCCCTAAAACAAAAGATTGTATATGGTAGATACATTTGACATTTAGTTTGAACTTTACTAGAGTATAATTGAGTCACTTTAACTGTTTGGCGCAGCGTTTTGACATTGATCAGTGCAAATATCCACAACGTTATCTATATTTATATTGAGAAACTATTATGAAGGCTTAAATAAAAACAAGCTAAAACTGATTTATTTGAATCAGTGTGGTTGGTTCTGGACAGGTGCGCCACCAAGGGAGGGGCCAGGGGCAATGGCCCCCTATAAAACATTGGTGCCCCCCCCCATTACCCAGATAGTTTTATCCTTTTGAGTACTAAGCTTTGCTTTGTGTGCATTTTTAATTTCTCCTAGCTATTTAGGATTAGAACATAAAACCAAACATTCTCTTTGAGCAACTAAGAATTTAAAATATAAATAAATATTTTATGTGGAATTACAAATAAAACTTAAAATTGCGATAGTGCTAGAGCAATATTCTTGTAAGTTGTATTTATTTAATTTTAAGAAGTGTCTTCTCTATTTTTTTGAAGATGAAGCAGACAAGTCTGGATTCCTGAGAGAGGTGACAAGTTTTTTTTTTAAATCAAGCTGAAAAAGAAAAATCTTGACTGGTGGAACTTTAAATATCAGGTGTAACGTAAAATTTTGTAAAACATTTCCTTTTCTGGCAGCCTTCTTGTCCTGACATAGGGGAGATTGTGGCGTGTCCTCTGAACCTCGCTCCGGTATGCGGCAGCGATGGAAACACTTACGCCAACGAGTGTACCCTCTGTGTCCAAAGACAGTGAGTCCCCACAGCTGCTCCACACTCATTATTTTCACACACTTTGCTCACTGTCACGCGCAACTGGACAGTAACTGAAGGGTGAAGAATGTCTTGAAGAAAGATCTTGCAGGATCTGTTTGCATTCAATTTGTTTTGAGAGTGACTTTTAGACCAAATTTTAGCTCTATATTTAACAAAATTACTGCGGTGGTTTTTTGTGTTTTTCTAAAGTAAATCAGTTATGGCATTTTTAGTTGGGCAAATTCCAAAAGGTAATCAGGTGCAGATGGACATGTTAAAATCTGAGTTAGTAAGATGTTTTGCTAGCAGACAGATAACCCCCCATCACACACACACACACACACACACATTTTTGTTCGTCTTTCTTCATGGGGACTTCCATTCATTTTCCAGTCATTTTTATAGCCTAACCCAGGCCCCTTACCCTAAGCTTAACCAGTACACACCTAACCCTAAATCTAAACTAATCTCAATTCACACCTCAGTCCTAAACCTAACCCCCAAGCCAATACAGTCTTTAAATTCATGGGGACGGGGCTTTTGTCCTCATAAGGAACAGTGGGTCCTCACAAGGCTGTGTGTACCAGGAAAATGGTCAAAAATTGTCACCACCAGGTAACAAAAACGTGTACACACACACAACCACCTTTCATGGTGGCATGTGGTAAAAATGTATTTTACAAGAAAACATAAAAAAAGCTGTTGTTTTTCAAATAAGGGCAAAATAAGGCAACAGTGTACTTTATCAATGAGTATCCTGGGCAGTGCTTTTAATTTTTTTTTGTTTCCACTTCCTAACACATCATTCTGTCTTTTTTAATTTGTTTTTTCTTACAATTTACATCCATAAATTTAACCATTTTATCTGTGTAGTCCCCTCACACACCTCTCACTTCTTCGTATGAACTTGTTCTTTTTTCAGAACAACCAAGATGAACATTTTGATCGTAAAGGAGAAAAGTTGCTGACGCAGATGACTAACAATACTGTCACCAAGACTCCAAATCAGGAAGAATCACATCATCTTCCCCAAACTGTCATTGCAATAAAACTTCAATTTCACTATTCTTGGTTGGGATGTTTTCTTGTCCAATAACAGTGGTTTGTAATATATAAAGTAAAGTCTAAAAACAGGAGTTCAGTTACACTGAGACTAACAAGGACAGGATCAATAAAAACTTTATTTAATGTTTTGGTGATAAAGTTCCAGGTAATGGTTCTTTGTCAGCTGAAAACAGCAGGTGAATAATTTGCTGGTTATCTCAGTGGGTGAGCTCATTGTTTACACACTCCTCAGCCTGAATAACACAGCAGTCATGATCATTTAGTGTGTTAGAAGAGAAAAAAACTGACCGAGAAAATGTCTGCAAACAAAACAAAACCAGACATAGAGATAGAAACCAATGGATCCTGTGGTCAAAGGTCTAAAATGTCACATGATGGAAACCAGGAAATTGAGCTGTGGTTTTAATCCACAGTCACTTCCTTTTTTCCTTTGAGAAGAGCAGATGGAACATTTTTTCAGCTTCAATGAGCGGACTTATCAATGTTGATAAGAAACTCCAAGGAACAGAAGTAAGTACAGACTTTCCGTTCAGACAGTAAAAACAGTTGGATGACACGTTTTAATTTGCTACAGCTTTTAGTTGAGTTCAACAGTTTTGAATCAAGTAAAAAGTAGATGTGTTGATCATTTGCACACTGAAAGTCATAAATTTATTTTGAGGACTCTTTAACCTTTGTTCTTTAATGATTAGTGTAGTTGAGCAAGGCATAAGGCAGAACTCCAGCATTGCAAGTACTTTCATTTACACAAAGTTTGCAAACAAACTGTAAACGTAAATCAAAAGGATCTTAACATAAAGCTCAACTTTGGCTGAAATGAAAAAGTGCACAGAGCTACAATGGTCTGTTGTTTCCCTGCATAGACAAAAATAAAAACCAAGGTTCTCATCTCTACATGGCTTCCTTCAGTGTCAACCACAGGTAAGTTTACACTGCGTGAATGAAGTAGGTAACATTTTATCAATTACATTATTCACAACAAAATTTTTCAGTTAAAAAAACATTACATGTAACAGAAATACAAGAATCTAAAATGTAAACTAATAGGAATCTTACATCCTCCAACTTAGCATCCCCACTTTTTAACCCTTCTGCTGTTCCTGGGTCAAAATGACTAACAAAGCCCCAGTTTTAAGACCGGGCACTGGTGGGTCATTTTGACCCAAGGGCAGCAGGAGGATATATCTGAAACACAGATAAATGACAGAATAATAACCAAAAAAATTACACGAAAAATTATTTCATTCTTAGCATTTCTAAAATTAACACTGTTCTGTTCAATCCAAAAATACATCTTTCCATTATCTGAAATCAAATGCAAAACATACACAAACCTGGCATCTCCAGACCATAAAAATTAAATATGTTGCAAATCAAAGATCACATTAACAATACATGCTTCACTTCAGTTTAAAACCAATGTGTTGCTTTTTTGCAGCCTTTTCAATGTCTCCACAATTGACGATTGTCAAAACAGCATCTCAGTGGACCGCTTCCTGCATCTTTCACTCATACCAGCAGTAAGTTTCTCATCCTTCTAAAGTAAATAAAAACAGACGTCCCCTGTTTCATGTTTTCCTGAAATACATACTATTATTTGTATGTTAAATTCATAAGACTTTGTTTTAAAAGGCTATGAGGTTGATTATTTTTATATATTCTTAAAAGAATGTTGGCTTGACCTCCAAGGTTGAAATGTGAGCAAACCATCCTGCAATCAAACCATTTTAGTTTGTTAACATACCATTGAGCAAACATTAATCCAGTATAGTTACACATAGAACGAACTCAACAATTACTGTGGAAACAGATGTAAATGTGGAAGAATTATTTGATACCATTGTGTTTAACCAAAGTTAAATAAAATCATTTGAAAAATCCAGAAATTTCTTTTATTTACTCATTTGCTCCTGTACAGGGTCATGGGGGGTCATGCCTATTTCCAGTGGCCATTAGGCAAGAGGTTGGGTACACCCCTGAATTTAGAGTCAATAATTCATCTAAAACACATGCCTTTTGGAGAAAACCCACACATGCACAGTGAGAACAGGAAAAAATACAACATAAACTAAGTCTTGTAAAAGAATAACAAAACTGCTTTATTAAAACCAACACAGAAATTGACAAAAGTATTTTTGAAATATCAGCCATCTTTCACTTTCTCTCACTCTATTTCAGTGTTTTTCTTGCGTAATAGGGGTCAATATCTTATGTGGCAGGTGCTGATTACAGCGGTGCTGTCGTTCCTCCAGAGACGAGCTCAGAGAATTGCCATTGACCTCAGGTTCCCTTTCATAGAAGGACGTTTTGGCATTGTGGTGTAAGTCAAATATGACAAAAACATATAAAAAAACGTGAATTTGAGTCTGCCATGTGAATGATAGGACATTTAAGTTTACACAAATATCCTTCATTTATTCTGTCAGAATTCATGATATTTAGTTGTTTTTGTGCAGGCCTTTGGACACAATCGGCAGCCTCAGTAACCGCTGGTCTTATGGATTTGCATTTGGTGCCGTGTCAAGCAGCGTTCTGCTGCTCTTCTCTGAACGTTACATCCCTTTCACTATCGTGCCCTGGGCCCGAGGTACACATTTTTTTTACTGATATAACTTTATTGTCATGACTTATGTAACTAATTACTAATTAACTAATTATAGTCACTGCCCGATACAATGTTCTTTGACTTCAGCCATAGTGTACCTGATTGGAGCGTTAGAAGTGGGAATGGTGTATTTCCCTTTTTTCGCCTGCCTGTCGACACCATTCAGAATGACCGGGGCAGTGCTGGGAATACTCTACTCTGTGTCCTGGTAATCATTAATAGGGTTAATGCTGACTCAGCATCCACACTATTATTTTACAGTTGCTTTTTTTTTGCAATTTAACTTCAACATACTTTGTACTATTTTAACCGATTAGTATATCATAGTATTCCGCTCATGTAAAAGATACATGCAATAAAGTTAACTATTTTGCACATTATGAAAATTATAAGAAAAGGAAACTAAAGTTATAGCAGCCATAGCAGATTATTCTTTGCAATAAGCTTCTGCTAGCACTTGTAGAATTTTAGCTTTCAGCTAACCTTTTGCTATTTGAACTAAATTTTTGTGACTCACAAAAACTAGTTTGGCTAACCTTTTGCTGCTTTTAGCAATCATTTTGCTACTTTTAGCATTTAGCTAGTGTTTTGTTGTTTTTACCTTTTGTGTTTTGAAACTTTTATTTTTAAAAATCATTAAACTATACATTGGGCTTATAACTAGTATTTTGATTCTTATAGCTCTTAGCTAAGGCTTTGCTTCTTTTAAATTTTTCAGCTAATGTTGTACTTCTTTTAGCTTTATCAACTCAGCTTCTTCAGCAAATTTCAGCAAACACATTCATCACTCAGCATTCATGCTATTTTCTCAGCTCAGAGGAGCCCATATTGGGACCGGTGGGCCAAATTTGGCCGGCCAAGCCATTTGATTTGACCCACCAAGAGTTGCCATAGTTACTAGGTTGTAACCTGTCGTCCTATGTAGAAACAGTATTTCCATTGGTCAAATGACTATATAAAGGGCTGTAGTGCAGGTAGTTTTCATTCATGGTGCTGACTTTATCTTTGATATATTAGTATCAAACATGAAACATAAAGTAACAAGAGATATTTAGATCAGATTTAACCCCACATATAGATTTGCACACTTTATAAGGCCGCAAAAACTCATATTTTATCAATTTATGAAATGTCCGATGAGCCTTTGCTACTTGAGCATATGGCAGACTTTCACCAAGTGCACAGACTAAAACAAAAGTGGGCCACTGCACTGGCTGCTAGCTTAATCATTAAAAATAAAGGACTTAAAAAGTATTTGTTTTTCATGTAATATATTACTGAATTTTGGCCCACAGCCCCAGATAGATTTTCATTTTGGTCCTCTTGGGGAAAACATTTGGGCACCCCTGCTCTAGCTCATATAGAAATTTGCGTAGAATTAATAAAACTTCTAATCTTTGCTTCTGTTTGTAGGATCATCATCACAGTCTGGGACATGGTAACCTGTCCAGGGGGCAAGGTAGGCTGAGGCCCTGATGGGGTTTCTACTGAACATGCAGAATTCGAAAAGTTTTAAGCCAAACCTAAAGAGGCTGCAAAACATCCCACTTTTAAAGTTACCTGTTAGTATTTATCTTTTAAAAAATTTCCCTCTGACTTTATTATATTTTTAAAAGATTTTGGGCAAATACCAGAAGATAATTGTCCAGTGGCCATGTGTCCTCTCACTCATCTTCCTACTGGGACGATTCATTTACATGCTGGTTAAAGATGTTCGCATACGTCTACAGCTGGAACCAGAGGTCAGTAGACTGTTGGTATCACCTGCTGCCATGCAAGTGAGGCAAATATGTACCTCTATCTGTGTGTGTGTGTGTACATTTTTGCTGCCTGGTGGAAAAGATCTTTGTCCATTTTCCTGGTACACACAGCCTGGTGAGGACCCACTGTTACTTAGGGGGACAAAAGCCTGGTCCCTGGAGGAAATACCATTGGTGGTTCAGAGGTTTGGTTTAGAACTAAGGTGTGAATTGAATTTAAGTTAGATTTAGGGTCAGGTATGTACCTGTGAGGTTAGATTTAGGGTAGGGCGTAAGGGTTAGGGTATAGAAATGACCTGTAAATGAATGGAAGTCAATGCAAAGTCCCCATGGAGATAGAAGAACAAACGTGTGTGTGTGTGTATGTGTGGGTGGGTGTTGGTGTATGTTAGTATACATCTGCAACTGAATAACCTTTAGAGTAAATCTGATTCAACATGGTCACCACAGTTAATTAACTTTAACAAACATGGCCATAATTCTGTTAAATATTTAAAAGTTCAGATAAAATTTGGTTCAATAGTAGCTACTGATCTCCTTCATTACATACTTTGAACAATAACAGACACGCAAGGTGGCAAGTGACATGCATTTCTTCAAGGAATGTTACTTTTACTCACAAACTACAATAATTTTTGCAAAATATTTGTTGTGCTGAAGAAAACAAAATACATGAGCGACACACAGTATTTCACATCAAACGTATTGTAATGTCCGTCCATCCGTTTTCTTCCGCTTATCCGGGGTCAGATCGCGGGGGCAGCAGCCTAAGCAGAGAGACCCAGACTTCCCTCTCTCCAGCCACTTGGACCAGCTCATCTGGGGGAATCCCAAGGCGCTCCCAGGCCAGCTGAGAAACATAGTCCCTCCAGCG
>JARVJO010000111.1:10769081-10781647 GCA_031762555.1 Cynodonichthys magdalenae | reverse complement strand
AAGAAGTCTCTTGGAGGAGAGACGAAACGTTTCATTAAAGAAGAACCTGTCCAGAGGACCTACTTATTTTTTCCTTTGAATTTTATTTCTCATGGTTTAGCATTGTTTTATTAGTGGCTAAACAAGGATTGAAGGCAACATACAGGAAAAAATTAAGAGACTATTTTAAAATGATCAGTTTCTATGATTTTACTTTTTATAGGTATATGTTTGAATAAAATGTACATTGTTATTTTGTTCTATGAACTACTGACGACATGTCAGAAATCCCAAGCAAAAATTTAGTATTTATTTGAAGAAAATGAGAAATTGTCAAAATGATGACAAAGATGCAGTGACCTAAAATAATGCACAGAAAAGAAGTTCATATTCCTTTAGAAACAGCAATACTAATTTTTTAACTCAGGAAGATTTCAGAAATCAATATTTGGAGGAATGCTTTCCACCAAATACAGGAAACTGTGCAGTGGTCTCTTAATTTTTTCCAGAGCTGTATAGTAAAGTTGCATTACATCCATTTTACTTTTGTCAGGAACAATAAAGCAACCTTCACAAACTTTTTTTCATCAGGAGTGACAGTCCTTATGGTTCATTTTGTATTTGGCTCAGAAAAGATCCAGGTCTCCAGCTGTCATCGTGTGAGAGGGGGGCGGGGACACCCTGGACAGGTCACGTGTTGGTCCATCACAGCCATTCTCCCTCACACATATGCACAGTTTAGACCTATCAACCTGCATGTTTTTGGTCTATGGGGGGGAAACCAGAGCACCCAGACAAACCTCACTGTCACACACAGACAACAAGCAAACTCCTCACAGAAAGACCCCAGACCAGGAGGTGATCCAGTGACCTCACTGAGGCCACAGCTCTCTGCTCCACCAGGAACTGATTCATCTAACTAAATACTTTTTCACTAGAATGGTTCATCACAGATAAAGCTCAGCTCAGAGAAAACTTTACTTTATTGCAGGGTTAATTAAGACTACTTTTGTATTTTTATTTTGTGCATATTATGCCATATTGTAGTTGTCAGCTTATACAAAAAAAGCCTTTACCTCCATTATTACACCAGCATTTGATGTATTTTTGTTTTATTGGCTGGAGGAATGACATGTTCTATAATCTAATTGAAATCTGCATCCCTGAACATGATGTGCTGAAATTAAATATGAAAATCATTAAGCACACATGGATGTTATTTATTTCTAAGATAAATATGTGAAAAATCCAATCAATACTTTTAACATTAAGCTTCACTTTTAGACTCTTCCTTGATTTTTCTCACACATCTGACAAACTCAGAATCCTCAGTTTATAATTGATCCTCAGAGCCTTTTAAGAACAAACCAACGTTACGATCACCTGTTGAAAAAAAATGCATAAAATAACATTTAGTTGTTTTTCTCTTCAGTATTAACAGTAATTTCCTTTTAGTTCAACAGTTTTTTTAATTTTTTAGTTTATTGCAGGTTTAAAACAGTAATAAAAAGTGAAGTAAAGTTGACAACAACAAAGAAAAAATTGCATTTCCACTGAGTATCAGTCAAAAAAATGTTGAAACAAAAATAATAATGGATTTCTTTTTTTTATGTAACTTTATGTTATAAGAGTGAAATCATTTGTTTATTTCTGTTCTTTAAAAAGTGGAACCTCTAAACATTTTTTCTTTTACGTTTTTCACTTTTGTTCATGTTTAATCTCTGTATTGTTGCGCGATCATCACTGTCTGACCCGGGGACAAATGATTGCAGAGCAGCTTTTAAATTCTCCTCTGTCTCGCTGACTTTTCACAATTTCATTTATGGTAAAGTTATAAAAGTTTAAACATGTTTTATGATGATTTTTCTTTTTGTCTGGTGAAGCAGCATGTTCAAACCAGACATCTTTAAATAAATCTCAGATAACACAGAACCTGTACACATTGATGCATTAATGAACTTTATTAACACTGCAGAAAATAGTAGATTGATTATTTAGACACAAAAACATCAAACTTCATCGGTGCAGAAGGGAAGAACTGATTTTCTGTTTTTTTGATAAATGTTTTTTTTTGATAAATGTTGATGTGTGTCATGTTATATGAAGCTTTTTTCTTATGTACTTTTTTTTATCTCTTTCCTGAAGGTAAATCCACCTGCAGATGATGAGACCAAACTGACAGTAAGTTTCATTTTGTAATATTTCAAATGTGGTTTTGCTTCAATAAACGGATAGATTTAGAAAAATGTACGGACAACAATCATTTCATTTTGTGAAATTAATTGAACAAATAAGTGAAAACAAAATAAATGATAATAAAAGTATTTTAGATGTACTGTATATGAAAATATTGACTCATCTTTTTCTCCGCAGGCCAAACCGAGGCTGCAGAGGGAAGGCAGCTGTGCTTCTCTACACAACTCTCTGATGAGGAACAGCATCTTCCAGCTCATGATTCACACACTGGACCCCCTCAGTAATGAAGGCATGACACACTCATCACACATTATCTCATGTTTGAAAATGTTTAGGATAAAAAAAAAAAAACTGTTTCTTTGGTTTCACTGGATTTGTCCTTATCTCATGTGCCTCGTTACAGTCGGAACAAACTCTTCTGTTACAGGACGTTTCAAAGAGAAGGCCTCTATCCTTCACAAAATGGCCAAGAAGAAATGTAAAGAAGATGCAGTCAGTGCCAATGGCATAGGTGTGTAACACTGACACTGATATGGCAAAAACAATAAGAAAGATGTTTTTACGGTTTATTCAACAGAATGCTGAACAAAAACATCCCAGGGATGAGTCTGTCAGAGTGCTCTCTGCACCAACAGACAGGCCGTGTCCCAGTTTAACAGAGATACATGATTACACCACAGAGGCTTTAGTGTTTTATCACTCACTCTTATTTTTCCATAACAGACACAATGACGTTAAGTGTCTGAAAAAATCTAATAATAATATGTTTGCTTTTAACATTGAATCAGTAAAGCATTATTATTTATAAATTACTGAACAATGGTACACAGATGTTTCAGATCATCATGAGTTACACTGAATATTTTTCTTAGAGTTTTGTGATCAGCAGCTTGTTTTTTTAATTTGCCCTATATTTTCTAGAATTAGTATTTTCCCCACATTTGACAATCTTTGTTAATTTAAAAGTTTTCAATGGACATACTTTTTATTATTATTATTATTATTATTATTATTATTATTATTATTATTATTATTCAACCAAACAAAATAAAAAATTCAAAAAACAAACAAAAAAATTTAATCAAAATGTGCAAAACAGAAACTTTCTTTTCGCGTGTCAGAAATCTTTGTTTGAATCGTTTTTTAGTTGATGCTCTACGTTTTTGGTTGAACTCAAATAAGTTTTAAACTCAGAAAACATGAACATCTGGGGCGGGGCTTAAAGAAGAACTACTGTTAGACGTGTTCCTATTGGTTAGTGCAGACTGAAGTGATTTCCTCTTACACTCACTTCGAATGTTGTCAAAACAATAAATGGCTGTTATTAGAGGTTATCAGTCTCACATCAGTCCCGTGCAGCCTGTCCCTCCTCTACTTCCTAGTACATTGGAAGGCACTTACCACTCATTTGTTTGGCTGATAATATGCATCTAGGCACAGTGGGTTTGGCTCCCCCGCCGGGACATCGAGCTCAAGCTGTCTGCCCGGCTCGCGGGTATTTTCGCGGGGAAGCACTTGATCTGCGGCATAAAGATTCAGGCTATAGCCAGGGTCACACAGACATTGCTAACAGCTGCTACTAGACAGACAGCAGAGTTTTCTGGGTAAATGGTAAATAGACTGTATTTATATAGCGCCTTTCTTTCCAACCAGGATACTCAAAGCGCTTCACACTACAGTTTGTGCCCTCATTTACCCATTCACACAGCACTCTATTAGGTCTCTACAAAGTTAACATGTATCATCACTAATCAGTGCCAATCACATTCATACACTGATGGGACACACATCAGAGGCATCAGGGGTGAAGTGTCTTGCCCAAGGACACAACAACTGAGACAGCTGGAACAGGGGATCGAACCGGCGACCTTCCGATTCCAGGGCTTCATTGTCTGTAAAATATGAAATAAAATAAAATAAATCCATCTAGGAATTTGATGAAACTTTCAGGGAAATTCTATCACTTTGAGCTACAGCTAATCGTACGGCTGGTTTAATAATTGGATTTTAGTTTTCTAGGATTAAATATATTCCCCTCTCCCGTTGTCAAATAAACTGAACTAAAAACACGTAAAAGTTTCAGGAATTGTTTAACGCACCACAGAGATCAGTTGAATAAAGCTTAAAACATGTCTGAGCAGACCCAGAAAACTCTGCTGTCTGTCTGTTAGCAGCTGTTAGCAATGTCTGGTGCGACCCCGGCTACAGCCTGGATCTCCATGCTGTAGAACAAGTGCCTCCCCCCAGGCAAAGATGGACCGCAAGCCAGGCCGACCACTTGAGGCACTAAACTCACTGTGCCTAAATGCATATTATGGCATACAAATTATTGATAAGTGCCTTCCAACCTACCAGGAGGTAGAGGAGGGACAGTCTGCAGACAATGTATGGGACTGAAAACTGCTAATAACGACCATTTAATGTTTTGACAACATTAAGTAAGAAAAAACCACTTCAGTTCGCACTAACCAATAGGGACATGACTTACATAGTTCTTCCTTAGGCCCCGACCCAGATGTTCATATTCTTTGTTCAAATTATTTGAGATGATTATTTGAGTTCAACCAAAATCTTAAACCATAAATAAAAAGATTTCTGACATATGAAAAAAAAGTTTCTGTGTTGCAAAGATCTTTTTGATTGAATTTCTTTTTTGTTTGGTCGAAATCATTTTTTTGGTTGAAATTATTTTGATTGAAAAACTCTTGATTAAAACTGCTTTTTTGTTTGAATAATAATGAAAAACAAAATAACCTCCATCAAAGCCTTTTAGGATTAAACATGACTGCATACTGGTTTACTGTTAGCAATGTTCACCTGTTTTACTGTAAAGATCATTTACAAATGTTATTGATTGAGTTACTTGAAATCTCTTCCTTGTGATGAGGTTACATTAATGAACAATAATTTTGGTAATATTTAAGCAAACCCAAATTCTTTCTTTTTTCTCTTTCTTTAAAGTTGAAAAAAAAAATATCCCCAATAGTTCAAAGGTGGAAGTGGAGGTCACACCGCCGATGAATGGTGTCACAGGAGGAGATCAGGTGTGTGTTTTACGTTCATCCCTCCTCATTCAATTAGCTTTAGAAATTTTCACAAGGTTTGAGATTATGATGTGTTAACCTGCATACGTTGTATAAACTGTCATGTGATTTAACTAATTTTCAGGAGGGTGAGGAAGAAGAGGATGAAGACCAACCTCTGAGCCTTGCCTGGCCTGACAGCCTCAGGAAACAGATCACCTACCTTGTCATCCTGCCCATCGTCCTCCCCCTGTGGCTGACGCTGCCTGACGTCAGGAGAGAGGTGAACACACCTGTACACACCTGAACACACCTGTACACACCTGTACACACCTGTACACACGTGTAAAAGTGTACTGCATAATTCCCAACTTAAAGAATATCACGGCTTGTCATGTTTCTAAATATGTTCATTTTAAACACACCTTTAGAATAAACATAATTGGTGTAAAGACTTTCATATCTTAAAAACACACAAGAACAAGTAAATACATAGAAATTAAACACAATTTTGCTTTTAAGGGGTTTAGGGGTTTTATGTCATAAAGAAAACACAAGTTGCAGGGACTGAATATTAAGTAACTATTTTTCTCAAGTTGCTGAGACTTTGTGTATAATGTAAAAAACATGAGGCAGTTTTACTTTTAAACCCAATATGTTATAGATTAGAGCACAAACACATTAATAAAATAACTGAATGTTAAAGCTACCCATTTTTTAGATATTTGTTTAAAATTTGATGCTATCAGGATTTTTGCAGTGTGCTTGTAAAATGTTGGGATAGTAAAGACAAGGGTTACAGAAAACTAACAAAGAAACAGTAATAAGTGCCTGACAGCCGGTCAAAAATGTATTTTTTCTATTTTTTTAAGAACATATAAGGAGGAAATTATTATTAAAAACTGTTCAAATAAGAAGCTCAATAATGTAAGAATATTGTTTTTCAAACTAAAATAAAAAGAAGAAACAATTTAACGAACATTAACTAAAAAAGAAGAAAATGAAAAACTGATTAATGAAAAAAAATCAAGCTGTGCATTCCTTTGACTAAGTAGTTCATAAGCTAATATTGATCATGTCTGAATGTTCCCACAGTGTTAAATTGTAGGTTTTCATTTAACAAGTGCTTGTTGTCTATTTTTAAATGTTTCCCATCAGATATCAGTTTGAATCACTTAAAAATGTTTGAAGTAGGCGTGTCCTCATACCAATTGTTATCCAACTGAGTACAAGTACAAGTACTTCAGCTTGGGTACTCTGATACTGAGTACTTATTGAGTTGAAACAGAAATATTACACAGTGACTTCAAGTATTGATACTGGTATTGGGGCATTTTGTAAAAATTTGAAAAATGTTGGTATTGGGCCCTATACCGATATCAGTATTGGTATTGGGACATCACTAGTTTTGAGTGTTGGTTTCTGGATCCATGGAAGAAACATCCTGGGAGGAATGTGGGAGATCATTACCAAGGCTGAAATTTTAAGTTGATTGTGTGACTGAGATGCTGCTTTATATTTTTATTTTTTCAGAGCTCTGAAAGATTCTTTCCCATCACTTTCCTCGGCTCCATCTGTTGGATTGCTGTCTTCTCCTATCTGATGGTGTGGTGGGCTCACCAGGTGCCTGACAACACACAGTTTAGAGTTGGACAGACAGTTGATTATTATATTCTGATAAAGTGTAAACAAAAGCGGCCCTAGAACAAAACTGTGAGGCACACCTTTTTTTTGTGTTTTCTGATTTTAACAACTTCCCACACTTTGTTTTTTTTTGCAGGTTGGAGAGACTTTCTGGATCACAGAGGAGATCATGGGTTTGACCATATTAGCAGCTGGTACCTCCATCCCTGACCTGATCACCAGTGTGATTGTAGCACGGAAAGGCCTCGGAGACATGGCCGTGTCCAGCTCAGTGGGCTCCAACATCTTTGACATCACTGTAGGGTGAGTCCACCAGAGAACATCACAAAGAGTCATGGGGCAAAGAAATTCACACTCTTTCAGCCTTTAGGTTTTACATACACAATAAAAACAGTCTTTAATTGGCTCTAAAATAATCCAGACTAACCTCAAAATGCACAAAAACACACAACAGATGTGTCATGTTTTGGCAGTTTACTGGTCTATGTGTGCATTAACACCATGGAAAGTCGGAAAAACATCAGCAGTTACCTCTATCTGGGAAGAGCTGAAGGTCCCCACATAGCAGACAGGTGCGGGCCACATCCGGTGTCAAGCTGACACTGCTGGCTGACTGCTCAACGCATTCTCACTCACTACTCATCACATGTTGGTGCTTGGTCAGGTACCCACTGTGTCCACATTTCAGTCAGTTACTGACTGATTAGGTCTTTGGGTTGGAGTCCATGGCTAAGTTTAGGGATCAGGGTTACTGGTGAGGTTTTGGTAGCAAAGTTAGGGATTGGATATTTAGGGTTAATAGAAGTTATGTTCAGGGTTTGGGGTCATGGTTAGGGTTAGGATTATAGTTAGTTGTCACGCATTTTCAACACTTTTCACAAATATGAAGCCTAGGCGTAAATTCAGACTGGAAGACTCTTCCCTCCTCACCTGCTCCACCCATCCGCTTCGTCAAGCGCCCAGCTGTGGTTCATCAGCATTTGATCCTCACCTCACCGTAACCAATCGTCTTCCCGAGATCGTCCTCAAAAGGCCCTGCATCCAGGACTCGCTGCCCCGCAGACGAGTTTCGACCCACCTCCACCCTGCCTCCACCCTCAGTCCAAAGTCCGGCTCCCTCCATCCTATGGCCTCCACTCCACCACCAGTGTCCGAGCCCCGGGGGGAAGACATTTATCCTAATTCTAAGCTCATCCCTGGTCGTCAGCATTTCTCCGCACACATGTCTTCTGCCGGGGCTCGAGAGCCAAAGCATCTTCTTCATTCACATCAATAAACCCTTTAACCACTATCATTCTGTCTGTGTGAGTCTTTCCAGGTTGAAATGACAACAGCCTCGTCCTCCTTGCTCTCATCTTGTCAATAACTGATGGGAGAGGGGTAACCAATGCATCAAAGCGCGGAGAGAACCTTGACCAAGCATTAATATGTGACAAGTTGGGAGTGAGAATGAGTTGGAGTGCTGGCATGGCAAGTGGTTTGTCAACCAGATGTGGTCAGGTCTGGCAATGACTGCTCGGTTTTAAGATGACATGCCACAACTGGCTTGGTTGTGGTTTGGTTTTAGTGGTGCTGGCCCATGCATAGACCACCTAAGGCAAATCCTATCTGAGCCACCAAAGAGCCATCCTTCTTCACAGTATCTGGGCTGTGTGATTTTTCTCTGTGGGTCATTTCCAAACACAATGGAATTCATTGTTCAACACAGTTTGAAAGGGTCATAAGATTTTTTTCTTGCTAAAAAGGCTGTGGCAGCTGGATTTATGTTTACAATGTTTTATCTGAATAAACCTCAAGACTTCATGAGCGATGCTGTTTGGACTGATGAAGACCACAGTAGAGATGTTTACATATAATGCTCAGCAGCAGGTTTGGCAAAAACCAAAAGCAGCATATCAGCACAAACACCTCAGAGCATGGTGGTGGTGGAGTGATGGTTTGAGCTTGTTTTGCAGCCACTGGACCTGGGCACTTTGAGTCATTGAGTCAACCACAAACTCCTCTGGAGACCAAAGCATCTGGAGCCAAATGTGAAGCCATCTGTTCGGCAGTTGCAATATGACAATCGTTCCTATCACAGCAGTAAATCTACAACAAAAAGGCTGTAAAAGAAAAAAATCAAGGTGGTGCTGTAATCCAATCAAAGCCCAGATCTCATTTTGATTGAAATGTTGTGCTGGGACTCAACAAAGGACCATGGGAGATCGGGCATTTGATGTTGCCGTCCCCCTATGTTTGGAACTTCCTTACCGAATTGAGAGCTTCACAATCACTGGTTGACTTTAAAAAAAAGGTTTAGAGACTTTTCTTTTTAAACTAGCCTATTTTGGCTCTGTTTGAAAACACAATTGATTTTAGATACTTTTAGCAGGGCTTAAAATTGAACCTTTTTCCAGCTCTGGCTGTTGTTTTTATTAGTGTAGTTTTATTGCTCTTTTGTGTATTTTAATTTACTAGTTTTACTATTAACTGTGTGTGTTTTGCTGCTTTGTAGCACTTTGAGATTTTTGCTAATGAGATGTGAGTTACAAATTAAATTCAATATGATGATGATGATGGTGGTGATGTTGATGATTATTATTATTCTATTATTATTCTATCCTATTATTATCTAACAAGGTTGAGTCAGGCCTTTGTTGAAATGTTTCATCGTTTATCCAAAAGACTTAATTACTCTGAATAGTTGCAGGTAAACTCACCTTCACTCAGTGGATCAACCAGTTTGCAGGTGATGCCTGAAACTGATTGTTCATCTGCCCTCAAATGTTGATCAACTAAAGCAATGTTGGAAATAAGAATTGGTCTAAAACCACATGAGAAACTGATGAGGCTATATAGAAAACAACTTTTTTAAGGTTTTTGCTGCTAAATGTGGTTCTGCAATGGGGTGGACAGTTTTTCACACATCTTCGTTTTTGTAACGATGCGATGGATTCTAAGGGGGTTTGTACTCTTGATGTGAAAAATTTTAAGAGCAGTTCAGGTTATTTTATGTTCAGATTGTAGAAAATTAACTTACTCCTCTTTTGTGGTTCTGTCTGCAGCCTGCCATTCCCATGGCTCATCTACAACATCATCCATGACTTCAAGGCTGTGGAGGTGAGCAGCAACGGCCTGTTCTGTGCCATCGTCCTCCTCTTCCTCATGCTCCTCTTTGTCATTGCATCCATCGCGGCTTGCAAGTGGAAAATGAGTAAGGTTCTGGGCTTCCTCATGTTCTTGCTCTACTTTGTCTTCCTGGTCATCAGCGTCATGCTGGAGGACAAAATTCTGGTGTGTCCTGTCACCATCTGAGAGGGACACCTGACTGGAAGCTCAGATTTACTATAAGAGTGCAATAAGCCTGTTATGTTTCTCACATGCTCACAATAGATACTGTACTGCACACACACATACACATGCTGTTGATATAGATTACACAGGAGTTGTGATGTAAATTGACTTTTTGCTGGTTCAAGCTGCTGCATCACAACTTTCTGTCGGAGGCAAGCAGGTCTGTATTTTATTACCAACGCTAGGCCAAGCAGCGAGCAGACTATTTGTGGCGACATTTTGTTGCACTGTCTGATGAACGCAACTCAAAAGTGGAAGCTGATGTTGCAAGAGACTTTTTTCTTTTTAAATAAAGGACTGGATGACAGTGCATGGAGAACTTTTGCCACTCACAGAAGCAACAAAGTTAGGATTATCACTTTGGCTAGGGCTTGTTCTTGTCGTTTAAAATCCCAAAGGAAAACAAAACTGCCAAGGCAACCAATCATCGTGATGGCTGATTTATAAACCTTTAATGAAACCAGGTAAGAATGCAATGTTGTAGACAGAAAATGTTCATTATTAAAGATCTGTTTTATGTTGAAGGACACATTTGGCAGAAACGAATCTTGTTTATCCCATTCATATTATAGTGCAATAATACAAAACAGTAGCGGCATTCGTAAGGTTTTTAGTATATCTGCTTACATCATCATATCCGGATATTTCACAAAATGTAATGAGCTAAAGAACAGGACTGCTTTAGCTACTTTTACAGCTAGAACAGATTCTTTACCTGGATTTTGGTTTTTGAACATGTGGCAAACAACAAAATTAGCATTCTCTGTTGCATTTTTCTTGTTTAACTTCATAAGTTTTCTTTACATTAGTTGTTAAAAAGACAAGTTAACATTGGTTTTCTTTGACAATGTTTTGATGTAAAACAGCTCATGGAGGGAATGTCTTTGACACTGATTTTGTCTTATTCGTAAAAGATCACAGGTCCAGTTATGGATGGACGTTTAATTAAAAAAAAACAACATGCTTTCTGATTGTGCGCAGTGAGAATCAGGTTCACACACACGTCTGCAGTCACAGTCCATGTATGCGGGTATTTTTTCATGGCTGTAATTTGTTTATGGGATGGTGAAACAATGTGCTCATGTACTGTAGTTTTTTTTTCTTCTTTTTTTTCAAAAAGTAAAACAAAATGTTAAATTTTGAAGATTGTCAAACTATTTATTATTCAATAAAAGTATGTGTAACTAAAGAAACTACCTTTTTTTTGCATTTTTCTCTCATTAAAGAAAATGTTTGTATGTTAAGGTTGATTAGATTTAAAGTGTTACTAAATTGCCAACACTGAAAAAAATAGCTAGTCAAATTTACTAGACAAAATTCTCTGAACAATTTGCACTAGCATATTTCAAGTTAAAGTTAAAGTTAAATTTACTGATGTATTTACTCATCCGTATTAAATAAAATTAACATACTGCCACAATTAACAATCGTGAATTTACTGAGTAATTGTTATAGAATTAACTGAAGTCATATTTAGGCATTAAATTAGGTATATAAGCAAAAAACAGGCCTTCTATGAAACAATTTAAAAGGTCTCTAAAACTATTTTTATTTAGAGTGTTATGATTGGGATTTTTATTTTGTATTTTGTTTAAAATTTCACTTGTTTTTTAGGTGGTATTTTCATTGATTATTTTTGGTTTTATTTTAATTGCCCTTTTCCATTTATTTAATTATGTTTCATTTTTCCTATTATTATTATTATTATTATTATTATTATTATTATTATGTTAATTAAATAATAACCGATTTAAGTAATTGATGAAAGACTTTGTCTGGTTCAATGCATTTTATTTTTTATTTATTTTTTTGGTGGAAGCTTTATATAAGCCTTTATGGGCTTTTTGCCTCTCCCTGCACTGTCATTATCTTTTTTTCTTTGAATTGATTTGTATTTCATATTGTGCAAATAAACTAAACTAAACTAAACTAAACTATATAAAATACTGTCATATATGGCAATATTTTATTTACTTAACTTTAATAATCTTTATTAGTGGGAAAGTTATTTCTCTTCATGACACATTTGAGAACATGGAGCAGACGGGTGCCTTTTGGCAAGTAGGGGTCTCTGCAGTACATAGGGGGAGTTTCTTGGTATGTGGGTGGAGTCTGTCTTAACCATGATTGACAGAGTTTGGAATAGTCTTTATGCCACGGACTTCTGTTCTCGTACTTCTGTATTTTTTGGTCACGAACAACACTTCCAGTTTGCAGGCAACACTTTGTTAGCGATGGTGTTTTTCACTCGACAACGACTGTTAATGATGTCCACATGGTAAAATGGTAAATGGCTTGAACTTCTATAGCTCCTTATGAATGAATGAATGACTTTTTTTATTTCAGACAATTAACAAATTTAAATAATAAATAAATCAATTTCAGAAATGC
>JARVJO010000111.1:10743586-10762740 GCA_031762555.1 Cynodonichthys magdalenae | reverse complement strand
TGTGGGGGGTCCTCCGGGAGTACGGGGTACCAGGCTCGTTGTTACGGGCTGTTAGGTCCCTGTACGACCGGTGTCAGTCTGGTTCGCATTGCCGGTAGTGAGTTGGACTCGTTTCCAGAGTTGGACTCCGCCAAGGTTGCCCTTTGTCACCGATTCTGTTCATAACTTTTATTTTAAACCACCACATTTATTTGCATGGCTTATTTTATTTACCTTCCACCACTTATTTAGTTGGATTGAATAGTTAAAATATTTCAAAAAGATTTCAATAAACCAATCAACCTAGATCTAGATGTAAAAAACAAACTGTCTATTTCATTGTTGTCAAGCCAACATCCTACAATTTTAAACAAATTTATTCTGTTTATTTTTTATAAATCTAAGATTTTTTTTCTGATACACACACATTTAGGAACATACAACTTTCTGACCGCTATTCTGTTAAAAATTCAAGATTCTATGAATTTCTGATAGTTTAAAAATAATTTGTTTGATCTGAAGATGCTGGTGTCACTTCTTATAAAAATATAGTAACTAAATAATACAGATCCATGTGAAACTTAATATTGAATAATAAGGTGCACATTTTATCATATTTGTGTGATGTTTGTGTGTGTGTGAACCACAGGTTGTTAAAAGGTGTTTCGAGGTTTGGGGTTCAGAGGAGGCGCTGGAGGAGGCCAGAGAGACGAGGGAAGAAAACAAAGAGGTGCAGAAACAAAAGCGTTTCAACAAGAAGGTTAAAGGTTGGTTTTCTGTTTGAGGAACTTATTATTTTATTGTGGATCGCACTGTGATGTTAATCGTGTGTGTTTGTGTCAGAGTTGCGCAGGGCAGTGAGGAGCAGCGTGTGGACCAAAAACACCAGTGTTCACCAACACGAGTATGGACCAGAGGAGGTGGTGGACCCAGAGGAGGACCTGTATAGGAAAACCTGCACCACCTGCGGTCATGAACTTTCCTATGAGAAGATGTGAACTTAGATACACACACATTTGTTTTTCTATATTTTTTAGAACCTGTCACACACACCCCTCCAGTACACACCTAACCTTAAACCCACAAATAGTTTTCAACCAAATTAGGACCGGCCTTTGGTCCCCATAAGAACTACTGGTCTTGACAAGGTAGGTGTATACCAGAGATGGTTCTAAAAGGTAACAAATACAAGTACACACACAGACACACTCTACTCAGGTGCAACTTAATATTTGGTGCAAACCCAAGTCCTGCCTTATTTATTTATTTCTGTCAGTTTGTCATTTTTGGCCTTAAGAGTTTATTCAGAGCTTTTTACAGAATCTTCTTCTGCACAGAGCTTAAAATTCTGTCCTGCCTGCATGAAGATTATTTAGTGCTTCTTGAGATTTTATAAAATTCCTCTGAAATTTTTTTTTTCCTTTTAACAATTCATCATGAAAAGGTCAACTTTCATCCAGTAACTAACTGATCACTGAATCAGTTTCTGTAGAAGTCTGTAGCGGAGTGTGTTGTGTGGTTCACTTCTCACTCATAAAATATCACAGGAAGTAAGTCAAGGAAGACACTTTGTTGACACTTAAAACAAACACAGACCTTCATAAACCCACTAAATTTAGTAAAAAAAGGAAGCAAAAACAAAAATGTGTGAATAAAAGGAAAGCTCTTTGCATGTTGCACATTCCTAATCCTTCAGTTCATGGAGTTGTTCACAGTAAGTTAATGTAAAGTAAGTCAGTTTAATTCCACAGTTTTGCTCACTTTCAAGTTGTAACTAAAGATTTTCCTCTTTGATTTGATGTCTTTCAACAAAGTTGTGATTCTGGTGTCTGTTTAGGTTGTTGGATACAGTATGTGGCTTTTAGAAACTAACAGCTAATGTAAAATGTATTTTGCAGTCCACAGATGAACTTGATACAAACTGTGTAAATGTTTTTGTAAAAAACATGTAAATGTCCATAGTCTGCTTTAGCAAGTATGCTAAAGCAGACTATGGACAATGTTTTTTAAAGAAATTCAAGAGGTTGCAGAGTATATATATTGAAATAAACTTAAGGGGACAAATCATGCAAAATCCACTTTGTCCTCTGACTCTGGCTCCAACATAAGGCTGGATGGACAAGTTGCTAACGTCTTTTAATTTGTGAATTAAAAGCTTCCACGCCGCTATAGACGTAAGCCCCTCCCGTCAAGCTAGAATGAACTGGTCTGGAGGGAGGTGGGGTTTAAAGAGACAGCTTCAAAACTAGTAAATAGTAGAATGACAGACTGATAGAGAAACATCGTATTGTCACCCAAACAAATCAATAAATTGTGATAATCTGGTGATTTATACGCCAACAAAATATGTATATAGGTAGTGATTGAAGGAAAATGTATAAAAAGATGTTTTCAGTTAGTTTAGGGTTTTTATTTATCTGTCAGGTAAAAGGTCTGGAGAGAACTCCAAATGAAGCATTTTTTAATTGAAAACTTGCTTCAAAACCATAAAGTCAGTCAGTAAATGTAAATGTTTGCTTGACAGGAAACAGAGCCAAGTGTAAAAGTCAAAATGACACAAGCATCATAACTTTATCGATCGTACATTTCCCTGTGTGTTTGTACGACCTGACAGTTAAGATTGCTGTAAATCCCAGCTGTTTCCAGCTTGTACAAAACATCACAGTGTAAATGATTCACTCCTGACATGTCAGCAGAGACGATACTAAACATCTCATACGGAGGAATCAGTACTTCCTCCTCATCAGAGTCCAACTCTGAATAGGACTTCAGGTAAGCCCCATAACACGTGTGGATTTCAAAGCACGTCTTCTCTCCAAAATGCCTCAGCTCCCTGCTCAGAGAACTGGAAGCAAAGGAGCCAAAGCGCATGTTCTGACCAGGTTTACCGATGAATAACAGTTTGCTTCTTCTAAACGTCGTGTAGCAGCTCCTTTGGTTGACTTTCAGCAGCCTGATGGCATCAGAGAGCAGGAAGTGCAGAGCATGAAATTCAAAAGAAGTTCTGTAGGAATCCTTCCCTTTGCGAACGGCTCTGTTCAGATCGGCGTAGGACCCTGCTGTGTAGGCACACAGGCCCCTGAAGTGATCCAAGGACAGCTGATCGTAGAAGTCCTTGTTGTGCATGGCTCTGAGAGCACAAAGTTCGGTGAAAGCGGTGTGCAGACCTTCCCTGGTGCTCCTTGGTAAGTAGTGACGCTTCACCTTGATGAGCATCCTGTCAGAGCAGCCATGGTACATGTCATCAACAGAGTCAGGAGATAAACTCAGAGGGATCTCGATGAGCTGCTGGAACAGAGCTGATGTAGGCTGAACTGAGCCTCCGGAGGAATTCAGTGAAGGATCGCTGGGTTTCTGCACAGCAGGCTGAACTGAGACATTTGCAGACTTTACAAGATCTTCAGAGGTTAAATGTTTTGATCCATGTGGCAAGGACGTCTTGAAGTCCATCTGCTGGACATCAGAGGCATTTACAGGGACAGTCTCCTGCTCAGGCAACTGTAGAAGAATAATTACGTTACAAGAGCATCTTAAGCAAGCAGGAAGAATGTCTATTGAATCTACAAGTGAAGAAACGTGTTGTTTCCCTGACTATTTGGTATTTTCAGTAAAGTCAGTTTCTGTTTAAATTCGTTAGTAGCTGTGAGTCATTAACACATACTGGGATGTGACGTTGCAAAATTGCATCAGATAGCACCTAATGTTATTTTCCATGTTTAAACGAAACAGCTACTGCCTTCTCATGTAAATATGATTTTAGTTAAAGTATACTTAGTACACATCCATTTATTCAGTGCTAGGCCTTTATTAAGAATATAGTATAAACTTAGCACAAAAAGTAAAGAAACTTGTGTTTGGTAGATTACTTCTTTGTTGTAACAATGCTTCTTGGCAATAAATGTAATACCATTGCAAAGCCTGTTAATTTCTCTTTTAACCGGTGCCACATTTGTAAGGAACATGCATATGTGGGGATGAGCAGTAGAGTGTGTGGGTTGCACACATGAAAAATCTACCAGATCTTTGCAAAACAGTGTATTTTGCTGTTTTTATTGACACCTGTTTTGAGCTTCTGGTGCTGCCAATCAGCGGCCCTGTACAGGATTTATTGCCAAGATGAATTGTTACAACAAATACATAATCCACAAGGACCTGAAAAGATATCACAGTGTTCATACACTTTGGTGTGTGACAAGAACAAGAAACAAATACAGAAATAGAGCACACACTGTTAGAAATGACTGGGACATGAGTCAGTCAAAGCAGACTGTACATCATTAAATCCCATAAAAATAATTATTTAGCAAAATGAGTTTTCAGTAACATACCCTAATTCTCCTAGGAATAAAACAGTATGTGTGATGCATTTAAAAATCAGTAGTACACAGAATAAATTTCCTTCAGTACAAATAAAATATAAATTGGCAAAGGGTGTTTTTCAAAATCCGGTAGGATACTTTAAGTTTTGACAAGAGTAATTATCTTTTTGTTTACACCTAATTCACTGAAACTTGAATACAAGAAAACCTAAACTGAACAAATATAATTCTACAATTTCAGTCTTGATTATTCCGTCATTTTTCCCCAGAGTGAGGGAGTTAAGCATCAGTACACATGCTAATGCATCTAAAAATTTAACTATGAATTTTTTTTATCCAGTTGATACATTCTGCACCATTTTTCTTACCACTTTGGCATCCAGAGCCTTCATCTGCACAGAAAGGCAGCAGAGGATAAGAAATATGAACTTCATGTTCAGTGATGCCTAAAAAGTGAAAGAAAAACAGTGTTCAAGGTCAATAAAAGGAGCATCTTTTTATCATCAGAGTTGTATTTTAGACCAAGTCTTTTTTTTTTTTTTGTTTTCCATAACATCTGATATTAACTTTGTAATCAGACCCAAAAGAAATTTGCTCAAAATAAACACTTGTTTTGCTGTCTATTTCTAGGTGAACTACAGATTAAAAATCTTACCTGGAGATCCTCTGCAGGTGTTTTAGCTGTCAGTGAGGGAGAATGTGATCCAGACGTTGCAGTCATCTTCTCTTATAAAGGTGATGAATGAGGGGGAAACCATACCTCAGTTATAACGGATTTCCCAAAGTTTATTTTTAGGCACACAACAAAAATGAAAGTTGAAAATGATTATGAAGTAAGATCACTGAAACACTCTTCCAAGTCAAGTTTAGTTTTGTCACAGAATTCAAAATTTCTGCAAAATATTGAAACTGCTGAACTTATAAAACTACTCATTTGTAGGAACTTAAGAATTTTAGTCTCAGCAGTTGTGTTAAGTATTTTCCTTATTAAAGACATGTTCTACATTTACTTGGAATCCCTTTTGTTTTGTGAAACTATTTTTTCTGAGAAATACCATTCTGCTGAAATGTGTTAAACCCCAAAATTCCTTCCAATTTGAATGGAAAGTCCCTTTCACAGCTACTTTATTCTTAACTCGTTTTGTCAGAAGTTCACACATTTACAACCGATTGTCTTGTGACGTTAAACATGCTCAGACTTAGTCTTGACAGCTGCCTCCATCTCATCCAGGATCCAAGCTTTTAGTTACTTTACAACAGAATCTAAAACAAACTTTGAATCACAATAGAAAAAAAAAAAAAAAAAAAAAAGGTTCTGCAGGACTTTCAATTTGCACTAAAATACTTCACAAAGCAGATTTACATATGAAAGAAGCAACATCTGGATATTTGAAATAAAGTATTTTGCCTTTGGTTTTCAATACACATCAACTCAATTTTAATTAAAATGAATTATACTTTATTGATCCCAAGGGGAATTTACAATTTAAAAAAGGAGAAACTGCTGCTGGCTTGTTTATTTTTGATGGTTTAAATACTTTTGAGTTGCATCTGTAGCTATGGCAACCTGATTTTAAATTGACATGAGCATGTCTAAAAGCCACTGTTCAGACCAGGGACAAATCTGCTGCAGTCTAAATTTTCTGCACTTGTCCTCCAAGTTGTTTATTCTGCTCGTTTTACTGTCGATTTGACTTTGAAAAGAAAATCTGGCTCATGTGAGCTGGTTCCCATCTCAAGCAATCACTGTGCAAGAGGTGCAAGTCCACAGAGAAACCTTCATATTCACACCTTGGGACAATTAAAAGAAGTTGCCGGTTGAACAACATTGTCTAGTGGAGGAAACTGGAGTACCCAGAGAAAACCCACAGGTGCACAAGGAGAACACAAGAAGCAACAGCTCCAACCAGAGTGTCAAGTGAACCCTAAACATTTGACATTTTATAATGCTGCAAAGGAGTACAAACATTTGGGTGAAAGCATGTCGTGAACAAAATCACCACAAGTATTTTAGTGCCACGAGTATTTTGCATTTTGACCAAAATTTCCCTACAAACAGAACATGGCGATTCTTGTTTTCTGCAGGCAAGAGGATAAAAGTAAAAAATAAATAAAAAGAAAAAGAAGATTAAGTGCATATCAAAGAATTCTTTATTTCATATAGTTAAGTTTAAAACGTACATTTACTGTAAGCTGTTTAATAAAATATACATTTTCTGCCTGTGAAATTCACACTAATCAAGTTTCCCGTTAAACATGAATACATCAAAAACACAACTTTAAAATTTGAAGGTAGTCTGACCATCGTGAAACAGAAAAGCATTTGGTTGAGAGTCGACCGGAACCTCATCAGCGTCACCCTAGAAAGGGGGGGGGGGGGGGGGGGGGATTAATTACAAACTATTCTGTATTTGCAGTTATTAAAGTGAAAAGACTCACATTGCTGAAGAACTTCTCAATCAGGTTTTGTGCAGCCTGATACACCAGATTATTTTTATGGCTCTGCAGCATCTCAATTCGTTCCAGTCCTCCCAGCTCTTCAATCAACAGACTCAGTTTCTCCGTTTCCCCAAGTTTCCCTGCAGCCTTCAGGGATGAAAAAGTTTTTTAAAGCTTTGTTTAAATTTATTATAACTTGTGTTTTTGTTGAAGGATAGCTTTCTTTTCACCATGAATATATTGTTTATAGCTTCCAGGATGATTAAAATGACTTTGGCATCTTTAACCTGCAGCAGGTCTAATATAGCTTCCAGGGCTCCACTCTGCACCAACTGGACCACCTGCTCTGCAGTGCCCCCACTGGTGAAGTTCGTCACTGCCCACACAGCTTCTTTTTGAGTCTTGTAGTCTCCCTGACAAAACAACCACACACACAAAACCTTGTGATTGGCTTGAGTTGTTTGTTCAGCCATTATAAAAAGCAACAACTCTTCAGCCTGCTTACATTCCTCAGCACTTCAACAAGAGGAGAGAGCAGACCACAGGTGATGAGCTGCTGGATTTGTTTACAGTGGCCTGCAGCAATGTTTGATAGAGCCCACATCGCTTCCTTCTGCAAGGTGGCTTTTTTGTGCCTCAGCAACTTCGGCAAGACATTAAGAACTCCGGCATCAATCGTCATCTGAGTGTGCAGGTCTGAACCACTCACTATGTTCCCAATGGCACGGAGCGCCGGGGTCTGGAAGTTTAGTCAGATGAGCACAGAACAGTAATAAACGAACATTAAAAAAGGTGGTAGCTACCTCACTGGGCTGTAGGGAGATGGTGAACAGCTTTGAGGAGGAAGTGTTTCATAAAAGTTTTGGGACATTCAACTTCTTTGCATGAGTCAGACGCATGCAATCATGTTTCATTGTTACAACTGATCAAAATAATGCCTGTGGGCATCTCCAACCCATCTGAATTTTGCAGCAAGTGCTTCCAACTAGTCTCAACAGCTTTAGAGTTGCCTTTTAACACCTGCAAAGGAGTCTTGTTTTAGGATTTCAATTTTTGGAATCTGGAAGATCCGTTGGCAACTTTGAACAGTTGCAGCTCAGTGAAATACCACCTTCACCATTATGTGCACCTTAAGTATCTTAAATTATTATGAGATAACGGTACCACAACACGAAACTCTTCATGGCTCATGAGCTCCACCAGTCGAGGAACAAGGCCAGTTTTTACAATGACGTCAATGCGATCGTTGCTGCCATCAGTCAGGTAAGAGATAGCCCAGCATGCATCACACAAGATATCCTTGTCACAGAGATGGAACAACTGGATTAAAGGAGGGAGCAGCTGAAAGAAAAGAATGCAGCACGATGATTTGTTAGTACACCAACCCTGGAAACTAAAAATGACCACTCACTTCACGCACATCCCTGTACTTGCATCAAACCGAGGACGTTGTATTGACTTCCATTCTTTTTTGGAACTGCAGTTATGCCTAACTCAGACATTTTCCATTACTGGTCTATTCCTAACCTAAACTTCATTCACACCATTTCTCTAAACCAAACTAGTCAAGTACAGAAGAGCTGCAAAAAATTGTTTGGACCAGGTCTTCACTTTTTTACAATAGTAACTATGGCGCCAATGGTCCTCACTCTGTAGTAGAAACAAGTATACACACACACACACACACACACACACACACCTGTTGGACTGCTGACAAAGGTGGATATGGGTTCTTGTTTCGGCACAGATTAGACAATGTCCATGTCAGGTTGCGCAGGTAGCCAACCTGAAATTACAGACCTGCATTAGTTTCAACAAATTTCACACGGTTAAGTTTTTGTCGGTTTTCTTCAGTGTACGAGCACAAAAGAGGAAGGGACAAAAATCCTTCATGTCTCAAGCTTATTTGAAACCTAGACAAAGAAGAAAGTAGCCATGACACAAGACTGGATTACACCACTGATGTGAAATGAAGGCTGAATTTAATAGAGTCCAGAATTACGCCTTACAAAATTTCAGATTTAAATAGAAAGATTTTTAGCTGAGTAACTTCTGCTTAAATATTGCAAGGTTATAGATGTTAGTGTATTGTTACAAACTGATTATGGCAGCTATATTCATTCATTCATTCGGGTATGGGTTATACCAGAGTATTTTCTGTGAACTGATACATTTTCATATTACATTCAATAACTTGAGTGGTATTTAGATTGAGCGGTATCCATATTTTCACTGGAGATTATTAAAGCAATAGCTAACCAAATTGCAGGTTGGCAATTTATTCATGATGGTTTGAACATGTTTATCATGCATCAGTGGATATTAACATTTACTAGCTGGAAGAAAAAAAAAAAAATTTGACAACTCATAGGGAAAGTGATAAATAAGGCTTTTCTGCTCAAGAATGAGCTTCTGTAGCTACTGCTCAAAAAGTGCTTCATAAAATTAATTTATACATTTTATTTATTAAATTTATTTCATTATGACCCATAGATAAAACTGTATTTATTAAATTTTGACAGAATGCAACTGATGCGAACATTTTAACCAAAGCACACCAACCATTTCTCCACATCCTACTTAGTTCAATGCAACTGGTTGCATGTTCACCTATTTTGACATTTAATCTTTAGTTTGTAACTTTGGTGGCAACATCTTGACAGTGTCCTTGATGTTCTCAGAAGAACCTCCTGGATAAATGAGTAATTTAGCTAAAAAAAGTGTTCTTGTAACGGGTGTCAAATGCACAACTGAGGTGTATTGAACACAACTCCAACTTACTGGTGTGTCTGGAGAGATGTGAGCCAACAGTGCTGGGATGACGTTACATTCAATAAGAACATCTCGATAAACTGGACCATCACCTGCAAAGAGTGGTTGTTCATGGCAGGAAAAAAAAAATACAGTGATACATCTTCAGGACAACTTATGGCAGGAAAACATTGTGTGTTTTAACCTGCAATATTTCCCAAAGCCCAAACAGCCTGCTCACTGATGTGCAACATGGGAGAGGCCAGCAGGTTGATGAAAGCTGGTACAGCCCCATGTTCCACCACCTGAGGACAGAGCAAAAAGATTTAGTGACTCAAAACTTCCTTTTCCACTCAACACGGATTATACAAGGTTTCAGGACAGACACCTGCTGAGTGTACCAAGAGGTTCCAGAGGCGATGTTGGTTAGAGCCCAGGCTGCTTCAAATTGCAGAGCCGGCTCATCATCCAGGGACAAGAAGGACACGAAACGGGCCAACAGGCCAGCATCAATAATCTTCTTTAGGGGAGGATCATGACATTTGGAAAGCAGCTTCCTGAGAGAGAGAGAAGGGTAGGGGAGGGGGTGTCGGGTCAAGAAGATTTCAATTCTACAGGAGGAACTGCTTTTTCTGTCTCAGCATTTTGAAACTCAGCAGCTCACCTGGCTGCCTGACAGCCTCGGGTCTGAGCTTCTATGCGGTCGCTGTTAACGTCCTGAACGATATCCTCGATCTTGTATCCCACCTGAAAGACCCCCCAGCTGTCAGCAACAGTCCTAATCGTGCTACAATTATGTTTCAGAGGACTGACCGGTTCTTTATCAGGTGACAGCGCCTCCTCATCAGGGAGAGAAGAGAGGGTTAGGTTTCTTCTCTTCAGGAAACTCTCGTTTTTCTGAGCTTTACGCAGCTCCACGCACTCAGTGATCCTCTTCTCCCGAAGTTTCTACAATAATTAACGACGCAGTTCAAAAGGGGGAAAAAAACTTTACAAATACGTCTGCTCACTTACTGCTGGATCTTTTCCTTTGTTTTTGAACTTGGAGATGCGCTCATCAGCTACGTCCTTGGTGGGCATGTTGGTTTGATGCAGAGACTGTTTGACTCAGATTCAAGTAAACTTCCGGTCTTGATGCTTTTTCTCTGCAAGGTTTTAATGAACAGAACCACCACAGGTGAATCAAATCCGCTCTGATTGCTTTGATGACGTCACGCAGCTGAGGACACTCCAGGCTGCGTCGGAGTAAAGTTTGTTTTCTGGGAGATAAACAAAGTCTGATTATTGTCATTTGAATTCAACTAAATGTAACCCAATCTCTGACAAATTTTCTCTATTTATTTATTTATTTATTTATTTATTTATTTATTTATTTACTTACTTACTTACTTACTTACTTACTTACTTATTTATTTATTTATTACATAATTTTAACTATATTCCAATTTCATCAGTACATATTTTTGGTTCTAGTAGTTAACTGGATCTAAATAGTTTGAATAAGTTGGATTAATAATGTCAAGTTTTAACAAATAAGTAGCTTAAGTTATATTGAATGTTACTGAGCCCCTAAAGGGACATTGAATGAAAAAAAAAAAAAAAAATTATATCTCGTGCCCACCAGTTGCCCACCAGGTGCGCACGAGAAAGTTTTTGTTTGTTTGTTTTTCAATGTCCCTTTAGGGGCTCAGACTGAGACAGACTCAATTTCCTAGCTTTAATCATCTTGTGTTGCATCCAACAGATGGCAGTAAAACACAACATTAAATTAAAAGGTTTATATGGGTCTAAAACATCTGTATCATGACCAACTGGATTTAATTATCTTAAAAAAATTGATCTGTGATTCTATCTGCATTTTATGAATACTATTTTTCATGTCATATATTGTTTTATTATTATTATTATTATTATTATTCATTTCAGTTTTTAGTTGTGGTTTTGCTTTATTTACCTCCTAATAGCAGTTTTGATCATTTTAGCCTATAGGCCTAGCTATTGCTTGTTTTAGTGTTTATTGTTGTAAACCTTTTAGCATTTAGCTGTTTTTGCTTGTTTTAACAATTGTCTAGCTGCTTTTACCATTTGTTTATCTTCTTGTTTTAGCATAGCTACTGTTTTGCTTGTTTTAGCTTTTAACTGTGGTTTTGCACAGTTTACCTTTTAGTTACTGTTTTGCTTGTGTCAGCTTTTAGTTATTTAAGCTACTATTCTGCTCATTTTAGTTTTTCATTGTTCCCCTTTTTGTTCTGTTTTTTTTACTTTTGTTCTGCTTGTTTGAAATTTCACTCATCAGTTTGTTCAGTTCGTTTCAAGAAGCTTCTCTTGGCTGCTGGTTTGTTTTTGCCCAAAAACATTTTAATCATGACTCAAACATTTTGACCTATGTACTCCAATGTGAGAATTAACATTTTGTTACTGATTTGGCTTTCTTGCAAAGGAGAAATGAGTTATCCCTAATTATTCGTTGAGACATTAATTGGTCATTTATTCACCGTAAATTATGCACAATTTTCTCTCATTTCTTCATTTGTCTCACTTGACTTCTTCCCATCCTCCCTGGTTCCCAGATCAACTTGAGGTGTCTATAGGAAATCATTAGTATTGATTGTTCTGCAGTGCTACTTCAATACCAACACACACACACACACAACTGGCCCTCTACACGTAATCTAGGCTGAGGGAGGTTTGAAAGCTCTGCTGTTTAAAGTGAATTACAGAGGATAAGTTCTTGGCAAAGGGTTGAGTGTGCGTTATGGGGGTCAAACATGCACTGATTTACAAAAACGACGATGGAGGAAATTTTGACTGACTAAATGTTTGATCCAGTATTGTATTTTTAGACATTCTAATCATTGCAGCCAATATGGTTTAAAACAGTGAATGAGAGTGTGTGTCTCATCGATGTGTTCTTTCTGTCTGCATTAACAAAAGCTGGTTTTGTTCTAACCTCTGACGTAAAATGTAACACCTTCAGGGGTGTAACCAGGAAGAGACATATGTTAAAGGTTGAATCATCATTAGAGCTTCAGATAAGGCGCCATGGCCTTCTTACTCTGAGGCCTGACCACTGCTGTGTGCTGCTGTGGAGCTGATTGGAGTCAGAGACTGGAATAAAGTTTTTAGAAGAGATTCAACTGGTTTTCTGCTATATTATTCAGACGTCCATTTATTGATCACGAGTTCCCTTCAATGACAAACACTCGTGCAGTGTGGCAAAGACAAAGGTGAACCTTGTCTGTGTGCAGAAGTCAGTGGTTCTCAGGTATCAAAGGAGAGAAGAAGAACCACAACAGGATGTGGGTCGGAGTGAAAAAAGGAGAAATAGGGAGAGACCTAAAGTGTGTGAGCGAGAGAGCGAGAGAGAGAGAGAGAGAGAGAGAGAGAGAGAGAGAGAGAGAGAGAGAGAGACTATTTTATGCAAGATTGTGGGAATTTCCATTTGGGGCAGAAACCATTCGATACTGATTTATTTCAGATTCTCATTCATGCACTCAAGCACCAGGTTTGACCTCTTTCATGTCAAACATCTTTTTTTTGTCCTTCTCCTTCTCACCCTCTGTCATCTTAGCATTTAGCTCTAGTCTATTAATATTTCATGCTGCTGCTCCAATACCTGCCTATCAATACCCGAGACAAGACTCACCTCAGGTCCGATCCATCATACTCACCTCTGACGAGGCTTCTGAACTGATAGATCATTTGTTTCTGCTGACAAAGCCACGGGGGGCTCGGACAAGCGGGCTCAACAGCTGGGAAATCGAAGGCAGCCATTCATCATTTCCATTAGAAAAAAAACACACTCACACTGTCAGATTTCTGAGCAAAGAAAACCAACCAGTGCTCATTTACAGACAGACACGCACAGAAGTTTCAACTCCAATTTTGAATATAGCTTTAGTTTTGATTTGACAAAAGAGAAATTTTACAAGCTGAAACAAAATGACAGACAAATACATCTGCACTACATTTTATTAGTTTTAAAAATCAATAAAAGGGAACACGTAAAAAGTAAAATCACAAAAGCTGAAGTGTGCTCAACAAAACAACTGACAGGTTGTAAAGTTTTAGATGATGCAGCTTTTAGATATAAAAAAATAGACTTTCTGTTTTTGTATTCACTCTAAAGAACTTATGGCAACACTGGAGCGCAATCCATGGTGAAATACTATAAATATGAGGAAGACTTTTCTAACAAATTCAGGGATCAAACATGAACTAGAGAATTTGTAATTCATGTAAAAATGAAGGAAATTAGTTTGTCTCAGCAGCAGATTATAAATGAAGAACCTGATAGTAATATGATTATTGATAATAAAAATATTAATTTTACTGTGATTTAGGTTTTATATAATCTGATTTTTACTTGAAACCCATATAAAGTTATGACTGAAAGATTCAGAATTTTTTTCTCAGACCTGACACTAAATCACATGGTATTTTTTCTTTTCTTTTTTTTAATCCATTTAGGAAAAAAGTCTGTATTTGAGCCAAAGGAAAATCTCTAAATCAGGGGTGTCAGAGCATTATGGTGGCCCTCAAAGTTTCTCATCTCATTGCTACGGCTGAGCACTGCTAACAAACAATAACAGAGTTTTAACACATTCTCTTATAAATACTGAAAAGTTCTCTGTGTGTGACTGAATGTAAAACAAATAATACAGAAATATTAAAAATAAAAGTAAGAGAGTTTTACTCATTGCTGAGTTGTGGTAAGTGTCTGGCATCTTGAATCCTGAACTCTCCCACTTTTCAACAGGGAATTCCCACTGGAGGGGCATTCAAGTTTAAATTTACAACTTGTTAGTGGGAAATTTCCACCTTCCAGTTCAACTGAACTGCAGCAAAAACAGCCAGCAAAATTGCAGCTAAATGTATATTTTACACTGTGAATTTCACTAGCTACCAGCTACTTTTGAACTCTGTGCACCGCCACATAGGATGCCATCATTTTGTGGGTAAAATAATCAACATGCATTGTGGGAGATGTAGATTATGGTCAATTCTGGCTTTAAGCAGCTTATTTTCAGATGTCAATATGGGGCTATGCAACTTAATTGTACAGGGGTCCACTTTACTCAAAGCCAACAGCTCAGGGGACATTAAGTATTATTATATTTCACCTCTAAAATTTTTTTTTATTTTGTTATACTGAATCATAATTTAAAGTTTACAATTGATTTCAGATTTATTTTATTAAATTAAGCACACACACATTATATTTATCCTATATATACTGTCATCACGATGATTGGCCAGTCACACAGAGTGCACACACACGCTCGCAGACAGCTGATCTTTCTGTGCTCATGTTTACTGTTCAGTTTGTCTCCATTTCGATTTGTATGATGTTTAAAGTCACTCGGTGAACTTGTTTTGTAACAAGCGCGGTTCATTTGACAAAAAAAAGCTGAAAACAGCTCATGTTGCGTTGTTCAACTCCAGTCGTTTTTTTAACTGTCTGCTTTCTCTTAGTTTGGCTGGCAGTGATATAAAATCAGTTGGAACGCGATGCTTTTGAGAAGAATACAGTGAACAAGGCTGACATTTTTCTCTTTACCATCACTGGACGTTTGCATGAATCACCAAGTTCACTCAGATCATTTAAAATAAAGTTTTAAGACCACTTTCACATATAGCGGCACAGAACAACCTCTCTCTCTCTCTCCGTCACACATGCACACACATTATCAACATTGTTTAATTTTGTGTGGGAAAAATGCCAAGAACGTTAAGTAGTAAAAATAAAATAAAAAAGGAATTAAAAAACAAACAATTAAAAAATAAGTTTGATCATAAAATTAAAAAATAAATAAAAATGGAAGCTGTGCTGAGTATGACAACTCTTGTTCATGCATACTTTAGTAGTTCTTAATTTCCTTCTGCATGAGTTGTATTAATTCATGCACTTAAAAATATTCATGTTCCGAATTTATAAAGAACTTAGTCTGTAAATAGTTTTTTTACTTTTGTGATCAGAAACAATGATTGACTTAAAATATTGTACAGAATAAAACCCACCCACATCCAGTTAAACCACGCCCACATATGGTTTAGGCCCCGCCCACTCCAAGTACAGATACAGATCATTTAGATAGTTGAACAGATACAGATAGCGGTGTACTCGCTCATTCCTAATATATAAATATAATTTAAAATTTTTTGGTAGGGGACTTCACCGAGGTGCGGGCAGAAGTTACCCAAGGGCCACATTTGACCCTCAGGCTTTAAGTTTGACACATGTTCTGAAAGTTTCTTAAACAAAGAATATAAAATGCTACGACAGCTGAACACAGATCAGGTTAACCAGTCAAATTCTAAGTTTTCAAGCAGTCTGCAAACCCTTACATACACAAATTGTAACACTATAAACTGTTTAACAAGAAGAACTTGACAAAAAGAAAAGCTCAAAAAGACTCCCTGAAAAGTAAACAGGTGGTTTAAATGCTGTGTTACTGTGAAACGAGAGCCACTCAGGATTTGGATGACACTGATGTGTGGCTCCTCAGTGAAGAATGTAGGTGTTTGTGAACGCAGTAAAAAAAAAGAAGAAAATTACACGTTCTTCCTTTAGGGTGTCCAGTTAAACTCTCATCAGCATGCCAACCTGTTTCAATCCACGTGTCACTTCAAAGCAGCTGTGTTTTTTTTCTGCACATTGGTGCCACGCAGTAAAAATGAGAGCTGTTTGTGGAGAAAATGTGCTATTTTCTCTACCCACGCATGCACGCAGACATTTGAGCAAAACTTTGATTAAACCACATCACGCACATATCTGTTTGCTCTGCAACCGATCATAATTTGATGATTGTTTTTTTTGTTTTTTCTTTCTTCAATAATGTTCAGACTCGAAGAGCCTGAGAGGTATTATCTGTGGATCAGCCAACTCCTTGTAACAAGAAAGGGAATCAAAGCGATGGGAGAGGTGAGGAGGGGCGGAGGGGCTGCAGAGGTGCATGGTGGAGAACTTCAAAGGTGAACACGGAGTTCAGACAGATATGAGGCTCAGACAACAGCCCTCATAGACCCAACATAAGAGCAGAACTGAGAACATACATATAATATACACACAATCAACAAAAACATCATTCTTGTGGCGGGTCCATGTGCAAAAAAACGCCAGCTGGCAGGCAGACTAGCACTGTTTGGGGGCTTCAGGTGTTCACTCAGGACTTTAGAGTTAAGGTGGGGGGTATGAGTCGGGTTTCAGTTGTATCTGAGCTGGGAGGCCCCTCAGGTGGGCATCCTATTCACCTGTGTCCCAGGCCTGGACAAAGACTGGGGCTCTGGAGCTGTGCTGGGCCACAGACAGGCCAGGTAACACTAGAAGGTCCTAATGGCTCCAAGATGAAGGAGAGATGGTAAAAAGATTACAACATGGGAAAATGTTGGGTCAAAAACATGGTTTCTGATGATCTGAGCTGCCGCCATCAACAAGGGGGCTTTATTACTCCAATAAGCCTTTTGAATACAGATTCCCATCAACCACATTCACTTGCAGACATTTAGCTCAAGTGTTTTTCAATCATTTTAGTGGTTTTGCCAATAATTTATTAGCAAAAAAATATTCAGTGTTCACAGTTACACATTTCTGAATTAAAATATATTAAAAAAAGAAAAATGCTCAACTTTTTTATTTAAAGGCCTACAGTTCCTTGTTTTATTCATGCTCATCAATGACACAAAAGTATCCCTTTTTATCCAAAAATCACTGGAATCACAAATCTATCAGTCAAAGCTCATAACAAAAACCCAATTAACTCGTTTTTAAGCAGTGTGATTTGTTAATTTTGTTTCCTTTGCCACTAACTTAACAATACCAATATTTTTCAATATGTTTTAGAAACTCAGCAGTATTGAAAACAAAAAGAGAAACAAATAAAAGTGTAATCTCTGTCATGTGAGGTCACTGATGAAATTCACTGTGTAAACGCCTGCTGAGCTGCAGTTGGACCAGGCTTCTCCTTAAATGGCGAGGGACCAGGGCTGATTTGAAAGTTATCTGTTCAAGACAAACTGCAATTTCAGCCTGTGTTATGATAGTAAATTTCATCTATGACCAGCTGAGGGGACCAGGCTGTCTCCATTGTTACAGAATGATACACAAGAAGAAAACCATAACTCATTATCTCAAGAAAACACTCATTATTTCGTGAAAATGACATATGTCATCACAAGAAAATCATGTGAAACAAATATATGAGAACAACATCCACTCTTGGCTTCAGTTGTTACCATTTTGGTCAAACCATTTGGTGGACTAACCAAAGTTACCTCACTGTAGTTGATTAACTTTTTTCCTTTTGTTGAGCTTTGTCAGTCATGGTATACCTGCATACAGCATGTGTTTCTTCCTGCCTTAGATGAAGGAGATCAAGTATCTGGGCATCTTTTTTATGATTGATGGTAGGATGGAGCAAGAGATGAATCAACAAATTGACGGATCAATGGATCGATGAATTAACTGGAGGGAATGTGTATCTTCTCTAGCCTGGAAACACCTTGGGGTCCCCCAGGTGGAGCTGGAGAGTGTCATGTCGTAGAGGAGAGGGATGTCAGGGTTTCTCTCCTGGACTTGTCTCTGCAATCTGACAACCAATAAGTGGTGAAAGATGGTGATGGAGAATCTGCACTTCCTTCTACTTTGGCATACATGACAAATTTGCCAGCATATTTCAGTTTTCTTTCTCACTGCTTCCTAAGAATCAATGTGAAGCATTGACTCAGGCTTATTGAGATGCCAACAAGTCCCAAAAATTCAATTTCATCTGTGTAACATTCAGAGAAATTCCAAGTATTACAATGTAAGAAAACACAAAGTGAAAACCTGAACAAGGCTGTAGTCAACAAGGCTAAGCTGATTTACCTCTGCTGTGGCCTTGTGCAAATACTTCAAATACTCACTGATCTTGAAATGTTTGAAGCATGTGGGGGTTGCAAAGACACATGTGCCAGATCTCTGTAGTTCTTGACAAATACAGTGATTCCTATTAAACTGAAATAATTCATATTTTAGTAACATTTTGTTAGCACACAAACTTGCTTTGATGACTGGAGACCATTCCAGTTGAGTGGTTGAGGGTTGCCAGTTTATAAAAAAAACCTCAGTGTAAACTGTGGGTCAAAATTCATGCAAGTTCACTTTCAGTCTATTTCCAGTTACAGATTAGTCTTGGTAGAAACCTGAAGAACTCAGAGAATAATAACTGATACAAAGAGGACATGCAAAAAGCTCAGCAGAATCTCTGATCATCAATCTGCTGCTTTAAAATTACTTTTTAATTAAAATATACTGTTCAATAGAAACAACTCTACCTTGCTGATAGTATTCTTTAGCAATGTTGTTTCTTTTCAGGAAGACATTTAAAGTTTTTCACATTTTACAACAAGTTATCACCCAACACTGCTTGCATCTGTAACATGAGTAATGCATTGAGAAAATTATACTTTTTTAAAATTCATATATATTATGCATAACTACTGTGTAGAATAAAAAATGTGATGTTCAAAATGGTATGTCCGAATAAATGCAGGAATCTACTGGATTTCTTTCAAAAACTTTATTCTCGTGTCTAACTCCAGTTTCAACAGTACACAGCACAGGCCTCAGTGACATTGGGCTAAACCTAAACAAAGCAGCCCAGTCTATCCAGACTGGATCTGAAC
>JARVJO010000111.1:10706199-10716425 GCA_031762555.1 Cynodonichthys magdalenae | reverse complement strand
CCAGGCCTCCCTTGAAAAAGAGATCTGAGATCTCAATGGGACTTGCCTGGTTAAATAATGGTAAATAAATAAATAAAAAACTAGTTTTAACTTTTAGTTAGCCTTTTGTTGTTTGTATTGTTACCTATAGCTTTTTTTTTTGCTACTTTTAGCTAACCTTTTGCTACTTTTAACTTTTAGCTACTGTTTTATTGCCTATAGCTAGCATTTGGCTGATTTTAAGTTCCCATATGCTGCTTTTAAGTTTTTACCCAGATTTAGGCTAATTATACATTAGAGTAACAATTTTATTATTATTACGGTTTTACATTTGCTGCTGTGTTTTATAATTTTAGCTTTTAGCTAATATTTTGTTACTTTTGGATTTTAGATAGTGTTTTCATATTTAAAATCTTTAAGCTACTGCTCTTCTTTCAGTTTTTAGCTAGTGTTCTGGTGCTTTTAGCTTTAAAATTTTATTTTCAGCTTCTTCAGCAATGCAGCCAAGTCATTTTTAAGCTCTAAGCTTTTCGAGCAGAAAATGTAACTTTTGTATATTTTTAAGAATTTCTGTTCCCTGTGGCTTTTTATTCACCAAAATGATGATAAGAAGGATAATATGTCACATTGTAAAACAGCTGAATATGAAGACATCCTGCAGACATGAAAGGCATCTCAGTTTACATGGCAAGGAGGGGGAATTATGAATGACCAACGACTTCAACTTTTATCAGTCGTCACTTTTCATTGAAGGTCACCATGGGATCAGATTTCCAGGTAAGTGGAGAATCAAAGAAGCTAGTGAAAAGCAGATATCAAACAAATATCAAAGATCAACTCTTCATTTAAGTCTTCACATGTGGGACTTAATGTTAACCTGATGGGGCTTTTCTCTTGACTTTGATGCTGTGAGAATAAAGAGCAGAAGTTTAATAGCTGGGCCTGTCACCTGTTCACACATGAAGAGCAGTGGATCACCCTCCTGTTTGTTAAAAACAGATCAAACAATCATCAAAATCATAAATGACCCATTGAAAAGGTTAAATCTGATTATTAAAACTTTGAATAATTCTCTTGTGCTCATAGTCTAAAAAGTATTTTCTGATTATTAGTGATTTTGATATATACTTAAATGAACATGGATTAAGCTTTCTTGTTAATGTAGTTTGAACTTATTTATTCTCCAAACTTTCTACATATTACCTGAAACTAAACAGATAGCATTTTTACAATATTGCCAAATAAAAAATGACCTATTTGAAACAAATTGGAATACTTTTGAAAGCATCACAACAATTTATCAACAGAATATAAAAAAATTTAAGGTTTTTCATGTGTCATTCTTCTTATTTATAAACAACACATTCATCGCCAAGTTTGTAATAGTTTCTGTTATAACAGGTTTTTGCTAAATTGTTTATTGTTTTGCCTGTGATTTTCTTTCAGCTATCTTTACCTGCTTCCTTTCTGTGTTGGGGAAAGCTGATACTATTGTCAAACAATCAGTGTACGAGAGGCAGGTAAACTCGTTGCCAGTCGAACCCATAAAGACAAAAAGACAATCATTTACCCTCTAATTTAGGGACAAATTAGAGCTGCTAAGTAATCTGACATGCATGTTTTTGGTGTGTCACGTGTGTGACGAGAAAACCCACAAGAAAATGGGGAGAACCTGCAAACTTCACCCACAAAAGTCCAGCCCAGGATGCAATTTTGCAAACATCGCTGAGAGTTGACAGCTCTAACTGCGCCATGGTGGTGAATTTTGAAAGAGACATTTAAGAGGTGGAGGTATGAACCTGAAAGAATTAAAGTCAGCAATGGCAAGAGGTCAAACGAAAAGTTTACAATAGAGATTTGTGGAAGATTCAAATAGTTTGAACGTCTCCATACAATAAAAACCGAGTTGCAGACAGTAAATGGCTGTTCATAGTTTTCTTTTTTTTTTACTCCTAATTTTTCCTCATTATAACAGTCGCTCCTCTGATTTTTCCCAGAAGGCAGGCATAGGGGTTGAGTACAGCAGCTCAGGGGGAAAGGAGGGGGTTCTGCTTGACAAAACACATGATTCCACCCACATTACATGATGACATCACATATGGCATACGTGAGGACGTATCACATGTCTATGTAACGTGTTCAAAATCGAGCGGCTCGACAAGATCCAGATCCTTTATAAGAGCCATTTGTCCCATATGGGAGAGTACTAAGACCAGCTATGTTTGGAGACAATGGCTTGGACAAAAAGATAGGAGACAGAGCAGGAAGTGGCAAAGCGGAACATATTGAAGTTCTCCTTGGGAGTGAGAAGAATGGCTAAGATTAGGAATGAGATCATCAGAGGTAAGCCTATAGCACATGCAGGTTGAAAACTAGGAAAAATATTTATGAGACCAGCTTGACATATCCAGAGGAGGTGGTATTAAGGATGTTAGAGATGCAGCTGCCATGGATGCAATTAGATATGGAGGTGAGGAAATCACTGTGGATGCAACAGAATTAAGAAGAAACATTTTGAAACAAACCTTGTTGAAATTTTTTTTGTAAAAGCTAAAAGTTGTTATGTGGGCAGAAGCCAAATAGTTTGGATAAACAGGATCAACACATAGAAAACATTTCAGTTTCCATTTATTTTAAAAAAGGTTAAGTTAAGATTGGTGTCTCAGTCAAGTCCACCTATTAACTTATTTTTCTTGTTACGGCACTGGTTAGTATGATCCCTCACTTTCCTCTCAGTCAAGCATTAAATCTGTGAGGGACTTCGCTTCCCTTCCGAGCGATGTAACTTTAAATCTCGCGATAACACTGTCGCAACGCGATAGTTTGGAGCATGCTCTAAACTTCAATCACTGCAACGGCACAGTGGTGGGACCAACAATGGCTGCTTTCCGCAGAGTGGCAGCGCTGGCTGGCAAGGTAACCCTGTGGTCCGTGGCACGGGGCGAACTAACCGGAGCTCCGGCCGTTAAAGGAAGAAGGGCACGGAGCTGTCTTGCCGTCGGGATATGCGCTACGGCGGGAGGCGCAGTTGCTCTTTACTTTTATAACGGTGTAACGACAGGCAGGAAGAGGGTGATGAGACAGAGACTCAGCAGCATCCACGGTTTGCTGTCGACGTCCATCCCGACTGTTGAAGCCAAGGAGAAGGTGAGTGTCTAAATCTGGGGGGCTACGTTTGTACTAAGTGGTGGTTCACTGCCCAATAATATTGTTGACAAGATCGCTATGTAAAAACAAAAATACTCTGTGTCGAAAATAAAGGCAGTCACGACGCTGAGTATTTCACGTTTCCGTCTACTACGATTCAATCCAGAACACATAGCATTGAGTCATCTACTCCTGCTCCACAGCCATGGCGTGGCTGGCGTGAATACATTGTGTCATTTATTTCCAAGCACGCCTTGTGGAAAGAGTTCACTGTCTGGCAGTGGCAGCAGAACGATGTGCGCGCGCGCGTGGTGCGGTGGGGACGGCGCTCTCCGCTCGCGCTGGTGCTGAAACGACAACACGCTTGTTGTCACTCAGGCAGATATGTAACAAAAACAGCTCCAGCTGCACACAGTAAGTACTCTTACTGTCAAAATACAAATAAAATACAAACTGGAATATTTGCTTATTTACTTTTTGCGAAAATGTGTCGTGAACGCTGAAAAACTTAACATTTACTGAGGAAGTTCTGCTGAGTTGTTACAGTTTGAACAAGAAAAGCAAAACAGAAGCTAAAATTAACATGTTAATAAAAATAAAGAATCCATCCATCCTCCCTCCCTCCCTCCCACCCATCCTTACATGCAGTTTTGATGGCAATTTTTGGGCATTTAGCTTGTTATAATAAATAATCAAAGGGACAGTTTCCACACCTATGAGCAACAGACTGAACGTTTTTAAGCTAAAAGCAGAATAAGATCTCAACTTTTAGATAAAAAAAACTAGTTTCATTATTTTTGTACATGTGCCATTTCAAAATGTTTCTGATATTATTGGATTAATTCTATTCACACTTAGAAGCATTACATTTCTGCATTTTCTCTAACTTAGCCAATGAACAAACAGATCTGTTGCATCACAACAGACAAACGTTTTACTTAATTTGCAGAATAATGTTCAGTAATCACAGAAAACAAGATCTGATGACTAGTCGCATATGTGTCTGATCTGAGATGAGTTTGCCAAGACGTTAGCCTGTTGGATGTTTTATTTTCTGTGAAATAACTGAAGTTATGAGGAGAGTTTATAGAAGCCAGGCAGTCAAACAGAAAAAAGTGAGGGGTTTAAAAGAGTTGAAGGGAAAACACCAGGATGCCAGAGGGGGAAAACACCTGGAGCATCTGCTGTGCAGTCAGGATCAGGCGAGGCCACAAAAATATTTTCAGATGTGGATACATGACAACAACACAAGAGAGCACAGTGTACCACATGGATGACATTCACTAAAGCATTTTCTTTTCTAAAGAGCTTACATGCTTTAAACATTGTGTTGTACAGAATGGAATTTGAGCTATTTCACCTTTGAAGAACTTTAAAAACTTCATTCATTAGCACCAATCAAACCCCCATGTGTGAATGCTCTCAAACTTCATGACAGTAAATTCCCAAAAAAGCCATCTTCTATTCATGCCTTCTAGTGCTCCCCTGGTAAAAGCAGCATCAAAGCTTTGTGAATGAACCTGCCGGCTCATTAGTACGATCGCTGAGCTGAGCAGGAACCCTGTGTGATGTGGCCCACAGCCAAGCAGGTTTAAATTTGGAAACCTCTTTGCTAATTACAGAGCTTCGTACAGAAACGGATCTGTTGACTCAGAAGCTCTCCCACACTGCAGCTAATCAAGTTAAAGCCCTGGCTCCCTTTTGAATGAAATTCTAATCAAGTAGAAAATGGTATTGGTTTGTATCTGCTTGTGTTTTGTATATGTTCCTGTTTCTCTGCACCATCAGGCACTGACACTATTTATAGTTTCACAGAGCTAAAAAGAGAGTTGATGCCAAGAATAGATGGATATGCTCATTACAGAAGTTCAGCAGTGATGGAAACATGCAGCTTGGATCCTGCAGTCTCAACGAGAAACAGCAGAGCTCTATTCTCTGCTTTCCGAGTATAATCACTGTGAAAATCAAATCATCTAAAGCAGTTTTGTCCAATCCTCGAGGACCACTATCCTAATGTTTTTTGGCATGTCTTCAAGCTCTGCAGCAGCCTGTCAATCACTCATTCTTTCAAACAGGTACTTTAAAGCAAAGAAACTTCTAAAACATGCAGGTTAGTGGCCCTTGTGGACCAGGATTGGACACCTCTAACTAAGGCTTTGTTTTTAAATTCAGCTTTGATTGTTAAAATGCACATGTGTTTTGAGCATTGGCATGTTTCCCAAAACACTTGCTTTAAAATGAATTGAAGGTCTCTGTTTGGTAGCCTGACACAAGTGCTCCTGTAATGCTTCAGGTATTATAGTTTCTTTGCTTTGAGTAAGTAAAAGTAAGTGTCAGTAAATATTTTTAAAAGAATAGGACAAAGTTTGTGCAAAAAACATGTAAATAGCACAGTATTTTTAAAATATCAAGTTGAATTTGTATTACCATATTAAATAGAAATTTAAATCTAATATTTCATTTACTCTGTACAGTATTCATTTGATTGTGTTTGCAGGTCCTTTTCTGTTTTAGAATATATATATATATATATATATATATACAGTATATATGAATCATGCAGGCAGTCTATAAATCAGTGTATGGTTTGTTCTTTGTTTTTTTCAGTCTCAATCTAAAACAAGGGGGAAAAAATTTAAAAATGACAATAACAAAAATAAAAAAATGCTTTGTTTTTATTCCATTTCAATGGTTAAAGAGTACAAGCTTTATACATTTTTTAGTGTACCATTTGGGACCTTCTGGAAATCATGACATGAACTCCTGACACATTACATTTTCACTTCTCACCAGATGTGTTTGTTTTATTTAAAGGGAGTCTACACATCTCATTGAGAGCCCATGATCTTATCGTGAACAAAATTGCTTTAATATTCCAAGTGTTGCAGAATAAGGTTTGAGTGCAGCCATTGTATGTTTAGGATTGGTTCCTGTTTTTAAGCAGTCTTCCAGCACTCTTTTTCTTTGGTGACTTCCACGTTAAAACAACAACCGTATATAGCATTTAGATAGCTGAAGCAAAAACAAACATTTTGGGTTTTTAATCAGTTCAGTTTTCCATTTTTCCATTTATGTTTTAAAAATGGAAAAACCTAAAAACAACATAGTTGTTTACTGTTTGCAATTTTGTGTTGAAACAGAAAAAAAAAACAAGAACGAACTTTACATTTAATTTTAAAGTTGCAGAATCTTCAGTTTTTCAGTTTCTGGTTCATGTATGCAGGCACGACCTTTTGACTTCGAGGACGGAGACGTGTACATGTCGTCCCACGAGCATCGTTTCCGAATGTTCAGCTCGGTGGAGTATGAAGGACAGCTGTACATGACGCCGCAGAACTTCATCGAGTCGGTCACTATGAGTGAACCAAGAAGTATGTACCAAACAGTCAGCAGTTCAGAATATATCAGCTGTAGGGTTGGGTGATATTGGCAAAAAAAATCAATCACGATTGTGGCATTTAGCCGATAACAACCAATATGACAATTAGATGACAATTGCACATTTTTGACTCTTCAGTTACCCAATATTGTAAAATTATATTTACATAGCAACAGTTGAACTAACTTCTTCAATTTAACAGGTTAAATGAGTTAGCAGTCAACTGAAACCAATCTTTTGTATCTTCATATCTTTAGTAATGCAATATGCCACGGGCTTGCATACGTGCTTGATAGTGAGAGTGATTTGCACACAAAATAAACATTATCACAAGGCACTAATTGCAGTAATTGCAAAGTAGCAAATATTAATTGTTTCTGACAATTAAAAGCATACAATACAATTTTGCCCAACCCTAATCAGTAGGCACTGTGATAGAAATGTTTTCACACAATTGAACCCTTTAGTATGTTTTTAGTATATTTGTTTCAAGATCAAACAGGGATTAAATAAAATTCTTTCTTCCAGTCAAGTTTGAAATTGTTTATTATTGTAAGAGGACCAATCAATTGAAAATAAAATACACAATGAATTACAAATTAAAAGAATGAAATTACAATTAAGGCAGTTAAAATCAGATTTGATTTTTAAAACCAACCAAACAAACAAAACAACAAAACTTTTAGCCATGCCTTAGAAATTGGATTTCTTGTCATAAAATGACACCTTTCAGTTTTTCTTTTTGTATCAGCGTTTTGTCCCAAACGAAGCTGCATGAGTTTTATTTCGTATTTTTAAAGTTGCAACTGATTAAAATGTAAAGTACTTTTCAAAACTATAACTTCTATCTCAGACTTAACATTTTGTTGAGTCAACTAGATTTAAGCAATGATGCAAAAGTAAGTATATTAGAAATGTTAACCTGACTGGTACCTGTGGGAAGTTGTGTACAAATTCTGTAATGTTTGTATGCAAGATTGCACACCTCTGATTTTCTTCAGGCATAGACATTTTTTGACATATTTATTTATGTTTTTCCCCATGATCTGACAGTGAAAACTTCATTTTACTCTTTCAGCATCTTAACTTTTCCCTGACTGTCTTATGGAAGTTAACCATAAACCGAATCTGGTTCAGTTACTTCATTTTGAACTACAGTTTAATCTAGTCTAATGGGTATATTGTTTAGATTTATAGATCAGTTATTGGTGTCTGTATTCAAGACTTATTTGCCTTGTCTGAAAGAACTCAAAAATCCAGGATTTCAGCACATCTTTGCAGTTTCTGTCAGCCTTTTGTCAGTTGTAACAGATTAGGCCTGGCCAGCAAGCCTCAAAGCAGATGGCTTTACAGCTTTTGTTTAGTCTGAGGTTAATGTTAGTCAGACACACATTCCATTTGTTCTCATATATCCCTTCTTTTCCCCGGTAAATATCTAAGCTGGACTGTAAACTTTTAACTACAGATCTGAAATGTCCATCTCCTCCAGAATTAAAGACAACATTTATTTTTTGTGAGCGTGGGTATGATTGAACAGCATGCACCTGTATATGTGTGTGTTTACATCTGCTCTTGGCTCGCTGTCATACGATACAGCCGCTCATACTCTCTCGGCAGCCGACATCCTCCAACGCCCCCTTTGAAGTTGAATTAGATGAACTTTGTTGTATAAAACAGAACAAAAGTACTATGTGCTTTTATGAGAACATTCCAAGTACTACAAAGGCAAGCGTGGAGCACTTTAGACGGTACAAATGGGCCTGCAATGATGAGTGTATATACAGCCAGTGTGTGTGTGTGTGTGTGTGTGTGTGTTGTGACTGTACCCGGCACATTAAGACCCATTTCTAGATCATACAGATGTTATCTGACTGAGCCCACCCAAACTCTCCTCTCCTCTTTCTCTTCTTTTCTCTTTCTCCTCTTTGTCTGGTTCCCTGGCAGACAAGAGGCCCTGGAGGTCCCTGACCAAACAGGTGGGAGACACACTTTAAACCCTTTTTTCTCCTGCTCGTCCATGTTGCAGTCAGATGTCTGCTGCATGAAGCATCTTCTGCAGGCTTGGAGAGTGTAGACCTTACTTCTGCAATGATTTTAAATTATTACAAGATTATTTCTCAGTTTAACAAGTTACAGAAAAAAAAGAGGTTTCTACAGGTTTCAACATGGTGGTAATATTTCAAATAACTTAAGTATAATCTATTAAGGCAGTTTATTTGCCACATCCAGTATGTAGGTGAAATTTTCCACTACATTAGTCTGCATAGGCGTATCAAGTATTTAGTCTTTATTGTAATGAATTTAGAAAATATTTTGCAATTGAAAAGGAAAATTATACTGTAAATCTCATTGTTTTTTACCCTCCATGTCAGTTACTTTCCCTCAGTTTAGCTACGCCTTTTTAAAATTTGTGCACTTATTTGTACATTTTATAAACTTGCATGATTGCAACTCTTATGTTTATTAAACTCTGCTTTTTTCCTTGCATGTGAGTAACTTTGACCAGTTTTTCATCATCATTAACCCTAAACACATTAATAACTTGCCAGAATAAATCATTTATCAACATACTGTAAATGAGTTGTAGTGTATTTATCTATTTTCAATGTCTACTACTGTAACTTGCTTTTCTTTTGTCTATTTAATTATAAAATTTGAGTTGGACATGAAGTTTTGTGTTTTTTACACTGGTAATTGTTTATTTTTGTGCGTGCTTGTCAGGAGCTAGAGAAGATACTGTCAGATACCCCGCCAGTGTGGAGAGGATCTTCCAAACTGTTTCGCAACTTAAGAGAACGAGGTCAGTACAAACACTTGCTCAAAACCCCTTTTAAACACTTCCTGAAGAACAGCATCCTTTGTCCAAGCCCTGAATACTTTCAACTGAATCACTAGTTTTTGTCTTTAACTGACTCCCAACTATGAAACTGTTTAAATTGTCATTCTAAAAAAAATTTAAAACAGGTTCATTTTTGAGGAGTTCAAAATTAACACAAAATTATTATGCTCTACAAGAAAAACGAGCTATGAAACGCAGCACAGATGAATTTAACTTCAGAAATTTTGCCTACTTAAAAGCTCATAACAGTTTTTCTGTATGCTATCAGAGCAACAAGCTGTCTGGTTTTTATTACTACCCAGACTTGTTTGTTTACATAATTAGATACAAGCCATAGGAGCTCTGTTCTCAGTCACTACAGCTGGCTGGAGGTACATCACATCTTAGATCTAATTCAGTTCAATTCAGTTTATTTATATAGCGCCAAGCCACAACGAACGTCATCTCAAGGCACTATACAAAAACAATCAATCTAAAGAAGCCAGCAGATTGTGTTGAATCACTTCTTTGCAGTCTCCCATCCTGAGCAGCACATTGGTAACAGTAGAAAGGAAAAACTCCCTTTTAACAGGAAGAAACCGCCAGCAGAACCAGAACCAGGCTCAGGACAGGCAGCCATCTGCCTCAACTGGCTGGGTTTGTGGGACAGGAAAGAGACAGAGAAACAGGGAATGACTGGTCCAGGTGTATTTTCTACATGAAGAGACACAAAGAAAACACATTATTGAATTAAATAATTACAACTACCATGTAGAGGAGAGAGACTAAAGACAGCAGCAGAGGGAGGAAATGTGGTCAGTTTGTCCTCCAGCAGTCTAAGCCTATCCACAGTATTCCTGACTTCGCGCCACTACCCATAATTCATAGCGGAAGGAGGTTCTT
>JARVJO010000111.1:10686983-10697546 GCA_031762555.1 Cynodonichthys magdalenae | reverse complement strand
TTCTGCAGAAGCCTGATAATCACCCATTCATTGAAATCAGGTGTGTTGGAGCAGAGAAACAAGTAAAACATGCAGGATGCCCACCCCTGCATTAGGTTCACCTGTAAAGGTTTGAATGCATTTTAGGCTCGTTGTGAAATTTCACCCAAAAGCCGAATATCCCTAACTTTTTGTGAGTAGTGTATATAGGTGTCTCAGCTGATTTTAATGATAGTAACTATAACAGTAAAAAGAAAACATACATGTACATCCATGAGTGGAAAGTCTTACAAAACTTGTTTTCTTTTAAAGTTACTCAAAGACAAGTGTTGTTTTTCTGGATGCACTGAAAATGATCATCAACCATTTTGATTTTCATGTGTAGTAAAGGAGGTACAAACGTTAACTCAGTGGTCTCTCTGACAGGTTTTAGGGCACGCAAGTTCATGGAAGCTGTTTTTGCGGTAACTTCTCTGTTAGTGCTGCGACACTTATCCCTGCTGTGTGCTTATTTTTTTATTTGATATGTTTTGAAAATGTGTCTGTCTCTGCAGTTCTGTGATTGAAGTGTAGAGGTAATGGGAAACTTTGCATTACAACACCGAACTACTAAGTGCAGGTTTCAGCTGCTTAATAATGCATCAAGATTGCATTTAGAATTAGAGCAGCCAATAAATCAGCAATGAAGAATCACAGATGAACAGTAAAAGTAAATACAGATAAAAAGTATACTTTCATTCAGTTGTTATTTTTAAGTAAAATAAAACAATAAAAAACCTGTACACCCTCAGATGAACAACAAAAGATGACATTACTTTATGTTACAGTAAAAGTAAAGTCAAAATGCATAAGTAGTTTGTGTAAAGGTACATAAATTTGAATCTTTATCAGTTTGTAGCAGCAATAGCTGTAGGAGTGAATATTGAGTGTGTGATGAACAGATGTGGATGATTAACTAAAGGCAAGTAATCAGTGAGGGAATGTGTGGTCAATGATATGAGAGAGAGACAAACTGAAAACAAGTTAATAACCAAAGGAAAACAAGGAACTTATGACTGAACCTATAATTGTTTGGTTAGTTTATTTCAAACATGATAATTATATACTGTACAAACAATCATTTTAAGCAAAGAAAAGAAACCAAAAAAATTTTTTAAATGCACAAGTACTGCTACACTTAATGTATTGCTCAAATGTCCTAAAGGAGTGGGAAGAAGAACATACTTATTCACCATTAGTTATCATTTTTTACAAATCTAATTCCTTATTAATACAACCACTAATGTAAATAATAGACATATGCGCAGTATTCATGAAAATATTTTATTTATACAGTCTTTTCAACCATTTTATGTTTGGAAATTCCACATTTTTACTCCACTTAAAGAAACACAAAAAAATCTTTCTCACAGTGTGCACATTACCAACTTTCAATGAACAAAAAACACTTACATTGTAACTCCTTTTAAAGTTAAAGTTTTCACGTGAAGCTTACAAAATTATCTCAGAAAAATGCCAAGCTCAGTTTTACAATGTAAGTATGTTGTCTAATATGTAATCTCAGGTGTGTAGTAAGTGACACATCCTCCTTCCTTGCATGTACTAACATGTGTTTAACTTCTCTCCTCTTCTTCCTGTCTGACTGCATGCTCTGTCCTCTTCTTTTTCTTCCTCATATCTCTCTCTGTGTGTTAGAGTATGCAGCTGTATGGATATCAGGTTGCCCCCATGAACAGCGTATGTATTCTAAACAGAGTTTGTCTCATTTTTTTTTTGGGGGGGGGGGGGGGGGGCAGGGTATGAAACATGAAACAGAACCATTTGAATCCCACAGTAGAGAACTGGTAGGGTCTGTCAGAGTGGTTAATATGCACATTTCAGTTTAGGTGGGAAATGAAACCAAATTAGGCAAGCCAATGAGGAATATATCATTGTGCTGACACTGTATAAACATTTAAAGTAACAATTACTTAAACTACTTAAAGGGATCTCCGACTTCTTGCACATGTTGCCTTTATATGTTATTTCTTTATTCTACTAAAAGTTGTTTGTAACTCATGAAAACGTCTTATTACCTAAAAAAAAGGTTACAATTGAGACTAAAACACTTCCATGATATAAAGCTATAATGTGTGACAATAAAGTTATAGTTTGTATATTTTTTAAATGTTCTGCACAATATATGTGTTGAAGCAATAAAATGTGACATGATAGTAAATTAGCCGTGGCGCTCATGCTATAAATACAGTATTCATTAAATATATTATTATATAGGGCTCTCAAGTTTTGATCTGAGATTGAAGTGAGATTTCAAGCAACCGACCACTGTTGCCAAATCCTCAGTAAGAAAACTCACTATTGACGGTCCTAAAGTCGCTGAATGATGTCATCACCTAATTTACATATCTGGACATTTTCCAATAATTTTGATCTCGGTTGTAGGAAATCAGTGTTGAAGAGGAAAATAAGTGTGTAAATTCACTAAATATGTTTAGAAGTACAAATCAACTTAATACAATTTTTTCATGATTTTAATGCTTTATTCAGATCCATATTACATAAATACATTTTGTGAGAAAATCAAATTTCACCAACATTTGTGTTAGATGCCACAAAGGCACACAGGGTGGAAGAAGTGAAGAAATGACTGCTGCTGAGTCCAGAGATTTATTTTAGTGTGACAGTCTGTGACATTACAGTAAAAATGACATCCTGCTCTGTGAGCCAGGTTGGGAGCAGATTTGAGCACGTCTGATTCATTTGTAGTGGTCTCCTCTTGGCTGTGTCCTAAACGAGAGGCTGGGTCCTCCGAAGGCCGAATTCGTCGGCTGCTTACGTCACAGCGCCACGACAGAGGCTGTCCAAATCCAAAGACTCCTCTGATGCGGCCGACAAACGCGTCCTTCCTTTGCCCTGAATTGAAGGACTGGTAAGACTGCATTGCAGCTGACCAGAGATTTTTTTTTTGCTAGTAATGGCGGAAAAAGCGAAATAAAATAAAATACAAATCTGGCGGTATAAAAATTAAAAGTTTTAAGCGATTGTGTTGTTAATACTTTTATCATTTGTATAGACATGTTTTTAAATGTTATTTTTTTTCAGAAAAAAACTATCTGGTATAGCGAAATAAACATGCACCTACGGCAGGTCCATTAGTTCTTTAAATATTGTCTTTAAGTTAATTTTATTGTTTGTTGATATTAATAACACTAATTTGTTGACATTTTTCTAATTTTGATCTAATTTAGCTTCTGTTTAGTATTGTCACAGTTGCTAGGCGACAGGACGTACGCTGGGGTAAGGATAGGAGGCTAGAACGTCCAAATTCACAGCCACTTTTTTCTGGTCTACCCGGTCTACCAAGGACCCAGCCTACCCAGTCGAGGTGGGCCAGGTCCTTGGTAGGACCCAGCCTCTCGTTTTGGACACGGCACTTGCCTGACTTCAGTCAGAGTTCTGTGTGAGGCTTCAAAAGTAGACTGGAAGTAGCTGAGAGTACTTACTACAAAAGCTAACACCGTGTGAGGACTACATTTTAAATTTTGACATGCAAACCCCACTTTAAAAATAGCCGGGTTATTCCTTTATTTAATAAGCGCTCTGAGTCGTTTGCATGTGATGTTCCAGGTGAGGTGCATCTCCGTGAGAACACACGATGAAAAAACAATGTTCTTGCACTCAGCAGGTAAAAATGATGAAATCAGTCTTTTAGTCTTGTCGTAGTTCCCTTTCAAACAGTTTCTGAATTAATAGAACATTTTCTTTGCGTGTGTGTTTTTAATAAAAGTTACTTAAAATTTTCCTAAAAATGAAATAACACCCAACTTTTTTATGTTTGCAAGTTTTAAACAATCTAAAATTATAAAATCCTGTGACCTATAAGGTTTATGAAATAGGAAAGCTTGTTTATATGCGTAAAATATTCACTGAAGTTTGCAGAGGACATGACTTTATTCAGTTCCATTTTCATTCAGTGTCTATAATAGCTTCTCTTCTGTATATAAAAGGTTGGCAAAGTCAAAAAGCCCATGAGGTTTTCTTCTCTAACTTATCTACATCTTTATGATGTTAGGCAAGGACATAACAAATCTAAAGTTCTCAGAACAAAAACACTGCGTGTCACGAAGGTCTGTAACTTTACGCCATTCAAGGGAAAGTTTTATCATCACAGAGTTGATTCCAAGCATGTCCAAAAGTGTTACTTTTGGCTCATTTCCATCACACAATATGACTTGACTTAGATCTACAGTTTTTTTTCTTTTTGTAATTTGTACATTTTATCAGATATGAACCTGAGCCACTGCACAAAACGTTACTGTTTTATGAGAAAACACAGCAGCTTGATCCATTAGTGTTGAGAGGAAACTATAGCTTGAAACAAAGAGGAGAATCAGCAACTTCAGCACTTATAGGTCAGTTTCATACTGTGCTAATGCAACAGTCAGATTAAAAAAAACAATGGTCACCCATCACATCCAGTCAGTGCTGCACAGCTCAGCATCAAGCTGTGTGGTTAAAAAAGGAACTGCCAATGAAGATGCAATGTGGTGTACTGGGCCGTTTGATGTGGGGACAGACTCATGACTCATGAAGAAAAAGACAGACTGTGAAAAGAATGATTTATTGTTTGTTTATTTATTTAAAAGGGGACAGTGCAATTTAATAAAACATGACGATTCACAGGTTAAAAATGCCAGAATCTTGAGCAAACTGATTCTTTCAATAAATGTGCTCGGGTGATCGGGTAAAGAAATAACAATAATGACATTGAATCTGAATTTTTCTTGCCTGGATTTTCTAGGTTGTTTTAAATCTGGTAGAGGTGTAAATATCAATGGTAGTCAATCACTGACCTGGCATTGAATAAACTTTAACCCCTGAGCAGTCCACCTGATCCTCTGTTATCAGTAAAAACGTACTCTGTCGGCTCCACAAAGGGATGGATGAAAGGTAATACGTAAAGAGAGAGGGTCAGAGAAACATTTGCGATTGGGTGTCCATCTGTCGGGTCAGATGATTGATTTATCTGGAGATGGTGGAGGCGGTTGGTTAAATGGACGGATGAATAGCAGAAGAAGAGTAACAGATTTAAGAGGTCAACAGAGATGAACTCCTACTAAAAGAAAGTGATGTGATTTTCAATTATCTGAGATGCCCCAAAGCTTCAAAACACAATCCAAATCTTTCTGTTTTAGACCATTTTAGGACCGAGGCTGTTTATGTATATGTGTAAGTGGGAAGGTTTGTGATTGCAAAACTAAATAGTCACATTTTTGTGTTTTGGGATTTTATTTTAAGGGCAAACTAAATTTCTTAAATTCTTACCGTTTACAATTAGCTTGGATTAAACAATAAGATCACTTCAGCCGTCTGATTAAGAACAAAGGAAGAGATTTAGAAACTTTAACTTTTATAAAAATTAGCATTTATTTTGAAGTTACGATATGTGAAAGTACAGTCCAGTAACTATAATTGCCACCAGTGTCTCTCTGGCTGTTTCCTGAGTCATTTTCTCACACATGCACAACTTGTCCTGCCAGAGTTGTGATGGATAGCTCCATTGTCACAGTGAAGTTAAGAGTTGTGCAGGGTCATGTTAAAAAACGCTGCTGTGGGATTCTCCCGAGAGAGGAGGCGAGGTGGGTGGTCAGACGTTTAAATCTTTGGTTGCTTTTATGTCACCATAGGAATATGGTCTGTTAGTGTTGCAACTTTATTCATTCTGAAAATAAAAATGGTTTATTTTCCAGACTTTTTATTAAATGTATTTAGTTTAAATTTAGCTAAATGTTAGCTGTGTTTTTGTTCAGTAATTGCATGGGCAAAAATGAATGACAGCGCTCAGTAAGAATTATAAAATTATAGTTTCTATTTTGTTGGAATGATGTTGCAAATTAAACACATTTTTACAAATGAAAACCTTTTCAATAATGATAATTTAATTTAAGTTCTCATTAATATTTATGTTTGCATCTAAAATTATTAAGGTAAATTGCACAGAAATACTAATTCGTAGAAGTTTTGCAGCTTTGATTGGATATAACTGTATCAGGTAGTTTCAGTAGAAATCCCATCCTGTCTACCTGATGTTATGCATTTAACACTTTTCAATATGTGACTGTTTATTAATACCTATTAATGTTTGGTTTGGATTAAAATTTAGAAAACATTTTGCGAGTATGTTAAAAAATGATTTAATAGAAACAAAATGCATGTTGAAACCTGACCTTGATTGAGATGGAAGTGAACTGATTCTGGCCCTGCTGCTTCTACAGGTGCTTAAAAAAGACAGTCAGGAGTTTGTGGCACGGAGTTACTGGGACGTTTTGAGGCGAAGCGCCAGTCAAGTCCTCTTTTCTGACCTGGCGGAGGTACACAGATCTGTTGTCCCGTCATTCCTCCATTTTTCATCCTTCGTTTTGTTTCTCCACGTAGTTCTGTTGACTTGTATTTGCTTCAAATGTCCCCACTGATCCAGAGAAATTCAGAGTTGCTGTTTTCTGTTTGGTCAGAAAAACAAGTAAAATGTTTTCTTCAGAATAAAAGTTTAATTAGCACATAAGCACTGATCAAAATTAATCAAATAATCTGTAAGTGCTCAGTTTTTGATTTTTAAAACAGAATCAGGAATAAAAAATTAACTATTAGGCCATATTGAAAACAAATAGTCTAATTTTTATTGGTGCTTTGGCTTGATACTGGGGATGTATGTAAAATCACAATATTGTTTATTCTTTTTTTTCTAAATATCTAAATATATTGATTTAACACACAAGTTCATGGGAAGCAATCTAATCAAACTAAATGTTTGAATTGTCTTTTCCATCTCAGCACATTGTGTTGTTTTATTCTAAACAAACAAATAAAATCATAACAATTACTAAAATATGTTTTCCTGCACACGTTCTACTAAATATTGTTTGTAATTTTACCTATACGTTTTCATCCTGATTTGTCCGTGTATCTGTGCCATGTTTGTTGCTTTTGGTGTCAGATCACATGCAGATTTCCTATTTATTGTCCAATTAATATAGCGCTAAATACCCACCCTAATTTATGCAGAAATTGTATAGAAATAATATCAGTTGTTCATCTGCATCACAAATAAAATAATAATCTAAACCACAAAGCTATAAACAAATAGATGTGTTTTAAAGTCCTTAAAAGTTTACAGTTCTGCAATAAGAAATAAATATTGTATGTGTTGTATGTATTTTTTAACAATACTGCTAAGGTAAATCCTAATGTCAGAATGGAATTAATGTGTTCTTACCAGATTAATAAGCAACTTTTTAGACAAATTTTGACATATCTGCAAAGGTTGCATTGCTTTTTGCATATTGCAGTATAGGCTACATTGCACGTTTGTATATTCGATTACAATGATGACAATTCATCTTGTTATTTTTGAGGATAAGCACATTTTTATTTAAATGGCAGTTGATAATATTCACAAATGTATTAAAAGTACAATTCAAAAATATTACCATGATAAATGCATGATAAATCTTAGCAACTGGAGGTGTCTCTTTAAGAATTTGTGGCAATTCATTAAAAACATGCTAAAATTATGTGTTTGAAAAAACTAATTGCTACCAAAAGTTGACATCAAAATTATCCATCATTGTGGTGTCTGCTGATGTGTTTTATTCTGACAAAAATATGGACTGATTTGACTGAACATAAAAAATTGTCAAAAACAGATAAACGTGGCTCAAGTCAAGGCATGTTTGCAGTGATTTTATTCTTCATTCCTTGCTCAAATCATATCCTCAGTAAATAAAAAAGGTGAAGACCTGTGCTGACAACAGCTAACACAGTGCTAACAGGTTAGCTGACTAATGACAGGCTGGGTGCTGTGGTAGCAGCGGAAGCTTAGGTTGTGGTAATGATAGCGCAGCACTTTAGTGCTGACCTTATATTTACGGGGAACAGTCTTTCATCTGCAGAGGTGTTTGAGAGAACTGACAAATTAGTCAGAAAGTCAGGAACAATTCGAAATGGGGAAAGAAATTAATTTCAAATGTGGAACAAAGGGTCACATCAAAAAGAAAAAAAAAATAAGATACAAGGGTTTATAGGGGAAAACCCCTAGCAGAATGTGATCTGATAAGTAGAAAACCTGAGGGTGAGGAAAATAGGAAGAGATATAATCAGAGAGTCAACAAACAGGTGAGAAAGGCTAAAAGCAGATGACACAGGTCAGCAGACAGGACAAATGTTCAGGAACAAAGTGGGTGAGAAGAAAAGAGCTTTTGGGAAGTACATTTAGGGGAAAAAGAAAGAAGCAGCTTGTATTTAGAGAAAGATGTGTTTACTCAACAGATTAGTCATTATAATACCTCTTTGCTTTTGTCTGGAGAAGGAGGAACTGACTGACAGGCAGAAAGAGAGGGAAGCTCAGAAAGAGCAAATCACTTTTGTGTTTGTCAGGTGAAGGAGGTACTGACGGGTAGGACGGGGTGAAAGAAAATCAGAGTAATCAGAGCAGGGGAGGAGGAGAAAGCAGCACTGACAAGGGAGAGGGTGGTGAGAAAAAAGTGAGGGTGAGGGATCGAGGTATGTGCAGGAAAAAACGAAGAGGAGGAAGGAGGGTCAGTTGTTTTCACGGCTGGAAGGTTCGACTGACTGACTCGACTAAACACCCACAACGAGCTCTTCCTCTGGTGCATTACTCACAGGTGGATAGGGTGAGGAACAGCGTTTAGGGTTTACATCAGTAATTACTGTTTTTACCCTCGGCATCACGATCAAAGGCAGACAGGATTACAAACACACACAGATGGATAAACAGACACATGCATTTACCAGGTGTTGGCTCGTGCCTCATAGGCGTGGTGACCATTACGCTGTCAGACAGGTGATGAGCTCACACTGCTCCTGCCACTCTTCCTGGAAAGATAAGCTTGTTGTGATCATTTTACATTTAAATAAACGGGCATTTAAAATGACAAAGTACATATATTGAGTGAAACTCTGGAAGAACAAAAATACATTTTTCTGAAGTCAAACTACGTGGAAATTTGATATAAACAAACACAGAAAGAGATAAATCTGTGGGATGCCATTCATTGTTAAATTTCCATTAAATGTCCAATAATTCCCTGATACTGTAATAAATTAACTTTATTTTTTAGGGCACATTTAAAACAACCAAAGTGCTTTTCAATAAAACAGTTACAGCAATGACATGAGTAGAAAGAAATTGCTCAAAAGCCAAATAACACAAATGTGTCTTAAGCTGTGTTTTCAACAAATGGATTGAACTTCATTGAACGGCCAATATTATGTGTTTCTCAGGCGTTTAGTTAAATTCTATACCACAATCAAGTAACTATGTCATCTTCAGTTGTTTTGAAAAAGCTGTTTATATAAAAAAATAATTTGACTTTGCATCGTAGTCTATCTAAACATTTTTAAATTTACATCAGTCTCTTTAAGAACCTCCTACCGTTTCAGACACCCCCACTTCAGCACATCTTCACAACAATGCTTTGGGGGAGGGGTGCTCTGTGGGGCAGCAGATCAGCTGAAGGGGGGAGCTTTGTACAAATAGGCAGAGCTTTGTACCCTCAAGTGTTTAGGCAGCTCCACATGGTTACCACAGGAGATTCAAGGATTTCTCAAACATGCATGAATCAGTCAAAACAACACTCTGGGTATGTGTTTGATTAGAGAATGACATTCTGGCAAAAAAGTAAGTTTTGCATAATTACACCCTTACCCCCACAACAGTAAAGTATTTTCAACAGTCATGTAGTCAACAAAAAAATATAATTGTAATGTAATTTTTGAAAAACTAACTTTTAAGCTCAGTTGACAATGACTGACTGAAATTGAAAACATTTGGAATTTGCAAATAAAATCCAATTTAATCAGATTTGCCACTCAACATTGAATGCATTAGAGCCTAATCAGTTTATGTTCATTTAGTTCCTCACTGATACCCCAGAGCAGCAGACCACCAGATACAGAGGACTGAGGACAGAGGCAGAGACACACCACCTGGATGCTGTCTTTGTCTGAACACCTAATGTGTCATAAAGACATTACTAATGTGTCAGTTCAAAGATAAAAGAGCAAAAGTGTTTCTTTCCTGTTTGTTTTTTAATTAGAGGCTTAATAAAAAGTTACTTTCCTGTAATTGAGACTAGAAAAACAGGACAATTAAATCTGTTTGCTGAAAGTTTTTATCTGTCTCTTCTTGAAGTGAGACATATCAACATCAAACAGTAACAAGCTAAATGTTAGAAGTCATTATGTTGATGCTTTATCTACCATTGTACACTGTTAGAATTTCACATTTAAAAAGTCACTCTAAATTTTAAACCCTACTTTGTCCCAAAATGTATTTATTAGGGGTGCAACAATACATGTATCTGTATCGAACCGTTCAATACTCCCTTGTATCGAACAATACAGATTTTTTAAATTTATTTTAGCAACTTGTCTTCTGAAGATTCTCTGTGTTGAAGGATCAGTGGATCTGTGTTCGACTACTTCACCAAGGCTGCATTGTTGAGCACAGATCCACTGAGAAACTTGCTGTTTCAGCAACATTTCATTCAAAAACTGTAGTTTTGA
>JARVJO010000111.1:10633331-10647642 GCA_031762555.1 Cynodonichthys magdalenae | reverse complement strand
CCTTTTCATTTAATTATATTGTTTTTGTGTTGTGTTGTAATGTGTTGTTTTTTTTTTTAATTTAAATGAAATAAATTAAAAAAAAAAAAAAAAAAAAAATGTAGTTATTTTAAGAACAATGCATACAAATATACAAAATATTTAAAGTAATGTCATTTTACAACAACAAAAAAAACATACACTAATAATTCGACTGTGCAAGCGGATCAGCTTGATGAATCTGAAGCTCTTCAGTCAATGTTGAAACAAACATACTCCCTGCAGGACCCAGTCGGTCTGTCAGTGACTTCACCCTCACTTCTGCTGCAGTTCACTTCTGTGTATAGTGTGAATTTTTATATGATGTAAATATTGAAGTCTCACCACCTTGTTGTACAGTATGTGTATTTCTGTGTTTTTGTTGGAATAAAATAGATGGAATTTTTATAATCAAACGAACCAAAAAATAAATAAATAAAATATGCTGGAAAGGTTTCTCTGGCAATGCTGGATTTTTTTCCCTCCTTTCTATTCTTAAAAAAAGTGCTGTTTTTCTGAAGAAGTGAATTGAGTTAGATTGGTTGCAGGATTTTCTTAATACATGTACATAAAAACATATTTAAATGGCATAAGTTTGGGCAGAGCAGCTCAGGTTGATAGCAAAGCAACACACTGTAATCAGATCAGGTAAATCCACTTTCATACAGCAAAGCTGTTTTTGTTTTACCTCAATGAACCAGAAGAGATAAAAGAAAACAAAATACAGTCCATTGGAACACACTCAGTCCACTGAAGAGAATTTATTAGAGTAAATGAAATCACTCCAATCAATCATTACAGAAAAGAACTATTCAGCTTTGATGGAAAAAGCTTAAATGTCTGTGCTCTCATATTAAAAAAGTAAACATTACTTACAAATGCAGCTTAGAAAAACACCAACTTAGTTAACTTTAAAGACACTATAATTGACAAATATCAAACAAAAAGTACAAATAAAAGACAGCTTACAGCCTGAAGTGTCTCCTGACTCGTGCAGTGGAACAGATTTTGTGTCGCCTCTCTTCATATTTTAATTTGTTTCTAACTATAGGCAAAAAGCTGGAAAGTGTTTGTCTAAAATTGTTTTATAGTTAGCCTACAAATAATAGAAATGATTGTGAAAAATACTATAAAATGTGATGTAATAAATCATTAGTTGTTGGGTGTTGGCAGGGATAAATATTTGAATATTGACCATGAATACAGTGATTTTGTTATAAATGCTTCTCTCTTGTTCGACGAGCTAACTACAACAGATATAATAAAAAAGGTTCATAAACTCTTTATAGAGTCCCACTTCAAAACAAATAATCTACCCCTTTAACCCCTTTGTTCCACTGGTGGGGTTTCTGCCTTTACATATTTCCAGGCTTTTCCAGATGCTACCGGGGGCACTTTTTCTTTTGAAACCAGGGTGTCAGACAACTTTCTCGGGTTCTTACCTTTAGCTTGACATCCTTACAAAAAAATAAACAATGTCAAAAGGCTTTTAAGGAATTTCAGGACTGTTGTTTTGGACATCTTTTCAAACATCTGTTCCTGTAGGAGTTAGCTGTACCTTCATACTAAAGAGATGCTGTTTGCATGAACTTCCTTCTGTGACCAACAGTGACAGCTTATGGAGGAAAAAAAAACATTTTAGTTTCTTTTAAAAATAACCTTTTGAGTCTCTCCACGTTCACTATAAGTGCTGTGCATCAGATATGACATAATCATATCACAGCAAGCCACGTGCAATTTACATCCAATTAATTCATTCACCAAAATTGTGACCTAAATGGGCAAGGACATCTTGAGCGGCCTGTGAAAACCACCCACGTCCTGCAAAGTGACGGTGTCATCGTTTATAAATGTAGACTCCCTTTTCACAGTCTGGACAGAAGTGGTGTGCATCTTGCATCCGATGCAGCATTAAAGGGATGAGACAGAAACCACAGATTAACCTGAAACACACAGATGCAGCATGCTCAGAAGAAGCTGAGCACTAAAATTTCATGTGTGTGTTTGTTCTTACCCTATTAACGCAAGCATGGTACACGAGCACCAAGCAGCCCACCCAGGCTTGTATGTAACTTTGGTGGTGACGAGGTGATGGCAGTGTGGACAGCGGATCAAACCCGGGGCGTCTATTAGGCCTGTTGGAACGATGGGGACGGGCTGCGGCTGGGACACAACTGCTACTGACTGAGTTTGTCTGCTGCTGCTGGCTGCTCCTCTTCTACCAACTGTTCAGAAAAATGTTGAAGCACACAAAACATGATGGAGTAGCTGGGAGACACAATAAATAGGGGTTGAGAAGTAAAAGGTAGAAGTGGATACTTTGTGTAAGTGGATGAACCGTGACTTCAGCAGGTCGTGATGGTGGGACCGCAGAGGCTGGCACAGAGGGGGGAGTCAGGACAGGAAAAGGATCTTGATGGACTGTTAATGGAGAGAAAACAACACCTATTAGATATGTCTTAAATTGAAAATCATGTTTTAAAAACTGGGTACGCACATCATAATGTTCATGATGAACCTGTTTCAGCTGTCTGTTAGCCTGAACCACTGGATGGATTTTAATATAACTCTTTAGCAAATATCAGATGTACATTTGAATGACTTTTGAAGTCAATCCAGATTAAGATGGCTGCTACAGCCAATCATGCAATAAAAATTTCTTTAAAACATTACCATTAACTATTGGTCTCGACATTGTATATCTGTTGGCAAAATATTTAAAGAACCACATGACAGTTTCTATTAGTTAGAGACAACTTAAAATGGCTATAACTTAACCAAAAACTTAAAATTATTGAGATACAGTTTGGTGTGGTAGTATATGAAAGTCATTCTAATTACATTCTGAGTGTGAAATTCTGCTGTGCTCATAATGGTTTTTTTTCCCAATGTTAAATCTCCATTTCTCTTTCTCCCCTTAAGATGGTATTAGTTTAAAACTCTGGCCTAAAATGCATTCCTTAGAGAAATCCTACAACTTTAATTAACATTGAAAATATGTGCCAGAGCCAATGTGTGAATCAGAAAGCCTTTTTACTTTTATCACAAAAGACATGAAACATAACTAGTTTGTGTATTTTTAAACAACACAGAAGTCAAGAAACCAACGTTTGTTGTGTGTTTTTCCTTTCCACAAAAAGGTTGTACTTCAACTTTAATGTAAATTTAGGCTTAATCCCACTTAACCCTTTCCTTACCACTAACCTACCCTGCCCAATGTGGTGTAAGTTCACCCCCCATAAGAAGTAGTTAATAAAATTAAACATTTTGAGGTTATGGTTCTCATGGGAACAGAAATCTTACCTGCTTCTCTATAGGTGGGAGGAGGTGTTGAGGGGGATGAGGCAAGGTTTTCGTTGTTCAATCCCGCTCTGGACGGAATAGAAGGGTGGCGATTGGCCTCCTCATAGGAAGGGGGTTCCATTAGAAAATCATCCAGTCCAACAGGTTACAGCTGTTGGCAAGGAGGCAGATTGAGGTCTAGATAAGAGAGCAGGACAAAACATAAATAACGTCTAAAGGTGGTTCTTGAGATGTATTTTAGCTGTTACGCAGCTTTTCTTCTCAGAATTGATGCATTTAGAAACAGTGAAAATGTTTGTTGTTCCTATTTCTGGTGAAGCTTTTTTTTTTTTGTCATTTGACGAAAACATTAAGACTCTGTTTAGACCTGGCACAACATACATCCTGAGTGATTTGATTCTGCCTTCAGAGGTAGTCTGATTAAGATGTTTTCAATGTGCAATGAGGCCCTTCACATATGTATTTAGTGCTATTTGAAACAAATCATATAGACTAGCTGCAGAAGTGGTCTGGACCCTGTTTTTATTTATTCCTTATTTCATTATGTAGTCTAAACATGATCCATCCTGAGTCAAGCTCCTGGACCTTTTACCTACATGACCCCACACAAGTGTTATCATTTTTACAGATACATCAGCAGACCTTCTGATGACCTGTTTGCTGTTCACGTGACTGTACAGGTGGTTACTCCCTTCTATGTGGGGACCATTTTTGGCAAACATCCAGACTTGTGTTGGGTTGGTACTTACCAAGTCCCCATGGAGGGAAATGCTGCTATTGGGTTGGGGGTTTGGTTTAGGATAGTTTTAGGATAAGTGGTCAGGGTTAGGCTATATAAACTACTGGAAATGAATGGAAGTCAGTAAACAGTCCTAATAAGGATAGAAATACAAACTTGTGTGTGTCTGCGTGTGTGTGTATATCAGCATACAGAGCAGGTAACTGATCACAGACAGTTTGGGGGTACACATCTTAGTACAGAATGTGTACACTCTAATACAAAGCTGGCCACTTGCAGTCAAACACCTAAGACAGATGTTATTGATAAAATGGCCTTAAAAAGCATAAAGCATAAAAAGTCTTGGCAGCATGACTGCTCAGTGGTTAGCACTGATGTCTCACAGAAAGAAGGTCTTGGGTTTGATCTCCAGTTCAGACTCAGGGTCTTTCTGTGTGGAGTTTGAGTGTCCTCCTTGGGTTTTCTCCCACAGACCAAAACCATGCATGATACTGTAGGTTGTCTTTGCATTCCCTTGCAAAAGAGATCTGTGATCTTAATGGGATTTGCCTGGTTAAAAAAGGTAAACAAATTAAACAAGAAAAAAAAATCCAGCAAACACCTGATACAGGACCTGAAAGATACTTCCTCATTCTGATATTTTCTACTGGACGTCAGTTTTTCAGTCCTTTAGATCCTTGTTGATGCTAAAATACTGCCTCTGTGTCAAATTTTGTTGTCTTTTGTTTTTCATATATTCAGCTCAAAATTAGGAACAAATTGTTTCTTTGTGAAAACACCTGTCTAAAGATCCAGTTTTACAATGAGTTCTTTGTTAAGTTGTCTGTTGTGTGCCGACCCAGCACAGGTTTATCTTTGAGTTTAGGAACCATTGTCTGCCTGAATGATTTGTGGGTCAAGTTTAGGTGGCTTAAACAAAAACAAATCCCTGAAAACAGCAAAATGAAAAGAACAACATTGTTGGACTTTCAGTAAAACTAAAGAACTGATAAACAAGAAAACTGTAGATTACAAAAAAATCTGCCAACTTAGAAGAAAAAGAAAATGTCTGTGAGGGTTATTACTGACTGACAGTGAAAAGATTTAATTGCAGTCTTAACAGTTGTGCCTTTTTTGACATTTTTGAGCTAATTTAAGTGATTATAGTAAAAAAAAAAATCTGCATCACAGCTGCCAACGTCATACATCAGGAACAATGAAAGTTGGCATGTTTCACAGGGCATGACATAAAACACACAAATAATAGTTTTAACTCTTAATATGCATTTAATCCAATAGTGCATTTACAATATTAAATGAATATTTCCATGTACAACATGTTTTTTAACTGCAGTCTCACTGTTTCCCATGGAAAGACCAAAGCCAGCGTTTTTCTCTAATTCAGTCTGTTGATTAGGTTGAATCAGGAAACAGCAAAGCAGCTGAAAACACTGTACAAGCTTTAGCTGCTTGGTTTTTGTATTTCTAGCTGTGCAACGCTGTTTTTTAACGGGGTGAGCTGCATCTACTGCCCTGATTTACTTGTGGAAGTATCGTCTCCGCCTTCAGGCTACGAACAATGACAAGGTGTGTTTTCAGTGTGTACAGGTGACTCTAAGCCCTCACCAGAGCCCTGCATTTTTAAAGTGACAGGAACACACACAGTCAGCAGTGTGTCTGTGATGTTACATGTGTTTCTTCACTGCAATACATTTACATTCTGGGGTTTATACATTAACACAGGCTGTGTTGTAAATAAAAATAGAAAACTTCCCACAGAAATAGGATCACGGTTTAAATTTAGGTCATATTTAGAGCAGGAAGAGTTGACCATTTCCATTTAAACACAACTTATTTAGGCATACTACGGGTTCAGAATCGTTTTATCAAACTAATGTGAATTATTTAACCTTTTAAACAGACCATGGTCATCATCTGCTAGTTACTGGAACTAAAATGACAGCTGTAAAATGTACAAAAGTCTTAAAAACATATCACCTAAAACAGTTTCTGTTAGCCATTAAACATACCTGTTAAACTCAGCCAAGGTAACTCCGGCTCACATGGGTCTCTGTTCTTATGTAAACAAGGTACATCCAAGCCCTCATGTCTGATTTAAATAGGCATCGACTTGTTTCCTACGTGTATCTATATACTCCTAGCGCCAGCTCCAAACACACAGAGGATCCTTCCCAGATAATCAAACAGTATCATGTGAGAATTATTGTAGCACCAGGCTTACCTCAAACAAAGGAGTGAATGAGACTGGTAGGAGGAAACATGTACCATGCTGATAACGTTTGTGACATCACAGCTTGCTGAACCTGTTTCAGTCAGAAATGTTGTTACACACTTGTTCCACAATGAAACCAGCATTTCCAGTTTCCTCTGGGCGGAGATATTACCCTTACCTGCTTCTCACAGGTTGATTATTAAACTTAGTAAAAACAAAGTACAAAAAGTAATTTATTGATTATTTAACTATTGTAACAATAATTCTTGGCAATAAATGTTAAATCACTGGAAAGCCTCTTTATTTCCCTTTGAATGGAGCTACGTTTGTTGGGAAAATGCTTCTGTGGGTGAATGATGTAAGCTCATTTACACGTTTGTATGTGTGCACATGTTACATGCTAGACAGACATGCAAACAAATGAAAACCATAAAGTGGATGGAGATCCGCTGGATCAAGATAACTCTTAGAGGAGAAAATACTTGAACATCAAGATGAACTTCAGAGTTGTGAATCATACATGATAACATCATCATATGTGCATAACAAGAGGAACTGCAGACTGACATGTTGCCAAAGAAAATCTAATTTATCCATCCATCCATATTTATTTCTATTTGAGGTCAGTTCCAGGAAGAAACCCCAGACTTTCCCTCTCTCCAGGTAAAAGATTTTGCATGGTTTATAGAGATCCCTCCACCCTCCCCCTCAGGGTCTCCTCTCAATGCTCAAAACATCTCACAGGTGAATCAGTCAGAGGGCATCCTAATCAGATGCTCCAAACCACCTCAGCTGACTCTTTTCAATATGAAGGAGCAGAGGCTCCACTTCAAACTCCTCCAAATGATGGGACTTCTCACCTTCTCTGTAAAGCAGAGATGGAGGAATCATTTCAATTGCTTTGTATCTTGGATCTTGTTCTTTTGGTCATGATCAATATCTCATGACTATCAGTGAGGATTAGAACGTTAACTGACCAGTAAAACAATTTGTCTTTTTTTTGTGGTTTTGTTTCCCTCTTTACTTTAAGTACTTGTAAAAGCAAGTACTTACTTACTTTTACTCAAGTAAAAATGTTAATGTGGTACTTTTACTTTTACTAGAGTACATATTTGTCTGTTTATCTGTACTTTTACTTAAGTACAATGTTTGAGTACTTTCTCTGCCGCCAGTTGCATTAACTTATTTGTCTTTGTGCACATGGAGAAATATGATTGAAAAAATGTTTGTGGCAAGATATCAATACACAAGTGTGAAATAATTTTGCAACGTTTATTTTGGTGCGATTGTTTAGCAATCTAGCAATCTGAAAAGGTGTAACTGCTGTTTTCTATGTATAATGGATTACAAAATATTACAATTATAAGTTCATGGTTACAAATCACAAGTACACAGTTACACATTACAAGTACACAGTTCCAAATTTCAAACAGGTTACTAGTTCTGTTATAAAAAAAAAATAATACTTTTTTTTTTACATAAATGTCTTTATATTATTAGGTCACTAAACATCTGTCATTTATCTATACGGAATAATCATAAAAAATGGTTAAACTGTATTCAAACATTTTAATTTTTTTTTATTATTGCAGACCTACATGTGTCCACAGAGAGAAGAGGTCACATTCTGATTTCTGTTGTTGCCATGGAAACGTGTAAACAAAAACCTTTTTACATTGGAGCTGGGGTGTCAGCAGCATAGATATCTTATAAAGTACATTTGATTCATGTTTATCGTTTATTTAGAGAAACATAACGGTGTTTGCCTCATAACTGAATGGGTTTAGGTTTGGAGCTTGGTCTTCTTCAGGGACTTTCCTCCCTCAGTCCAAAAACATGCCTGGTAGATGAAATGTAGATTTTTTATACATGAACGTGTGTGGTTGTCCATTTTGTTTATCTCCATGTATTTCTTTGATGAACCGGTGACCCTGCCTCTCGCCCCTTTGACCTCTGTACCAGCATGAGAGATGGTTGAATTATTATATATATTTATTTATTCATAGATGACAAAAAAAGAGAAACACTTGCAGAAAGATCATTTGTCTGAATCAAGTGTCCCATGTTTCTCCATCATCTCTTAAACCCTCTTTTTGCAGTGGCGCCTGCCGAATTTGTTTTCAGGGTGGAGCAGCTGAAAAACCAGGGGTGGCACACCAAAACTTAAATGCATAACAAAATTTTATTATGCAGGTGTAAAATGACAATTTGAAAATTATGGCAATGTAAGAGTTAAGGATGTGCCAACAGATGTTCAGTTTTGTTAAGGTTTTGTGCAAGAATGAACCCAGTTCCGAACGGAGGTGTAATGGTTCTGTCTTGTATGTGTGTGCTCTTGTCTTGTCTCCCTCTGGTGTTGTCTTGTGCCCAGTTCATCTATGCTCCTGAATTAATCACTGGTATCATTCCACACACCTGTCTGTAATTGTAATCACCCAGCTGTTTCCACCTACACGCGTCCCAGTATTGTATTTAGTCTGCTCATTTCCTCTCCAGCTCTGTCTGTTCATTGTTTGTTCATGCGTGCTTGTTTTCATGTTTAGTCTTGCCTCATGTTTCTCTGCCAGTGCTCCTTCCAGGATTTTGGTTTTGTTTTGTATTCTGCCACCACGCTGGCCCTTTTGTTTAAATAAATAGTTTTATTTACTTTGAGCCTTCGTCTTACCTGCCTGCATTTGGGTCCACCTCGTTCCACGTTCCATGACAGGAGGTGAGTTATAAAAAATAAAGATGTTTATTTAACAAAAACAAAGAGCTGACAGGGCAACAAAATAAACAAAACACTAAGAGACTTGAGGAACACAGGGACAACAGATGGACAAGCCATACACAATGATCCAGCGGGGAATGAAGAGTAGAGAAGAGTATATATGCAGACAGGAAGAGGAGAGATGATGACCAACAGCTGGGGAGAACTAATTACTAAACTGACACAGGTGAGTGTAGATGGCAGGATGAAAAGCTGAGGGAAAGATGTACTGACACAGAACGAACACAAGAGGGTGACAGGAGACAAGACAACACACAGAACACATCCTCACAAGTTTATTTTACAGATAATATTACTGATTAAGTGATGTCCAGAGATCAGAAACAGAAACTATCAGCACTTCAACAGTCCAGTTCTACTGTGTTCTATTTCTTTACACATGCAGTACCATAAATTGTCCTTACATTATTATTACATATTTCAGTGGAAGAAGTATTCATAATGTTAGGCAGAGAGGGGGCACATTGGTAGGGGGTCTGAGGGTCCTCCCCAAGAAAATTTTGAATGAAGTAGATGCCATTTCCTGACTGTCATATCTAATGGTGAACACTGTAAGGAAGGAAGAGAACCAATGCAATATTTTTGTCATCTTTGCAGAAAAAGACATCATAAATTGCTGCAGTCAAAGCCTCAGTCTGTTTGTCCAACTCTTGCTCCATCCTTCCATCACTCTTAAATAAGACAATGAGATGCTAAAACACCTCTATTAATCCAACAGCAGACAAAATTATTATCAAAATATTCCAGAACAGTAATAAATATTGAGTCAGGGTGTGTAGAATTCACATATTTATTGTATTAATGTTGATTCAGCATCTATTTGTAATCAAACTATTTCTGCAAACTTTCTGCTATTTTAGTATTTCATATAAAAATGTTTAGCTCATTTATAGGGTGAGTGCTATTTTTTCACTTTAATAGGTTTTTACATATATTTTTTTTATATACTGTACATACTCTGAGATCTCTTGTTCTGTTTTTGTCTCCTTTTTATTTTGAATTTCTTTAATTTTGGTTTTTAGCTATACTGTTCAGCTACTTTTAGCTAAAAGTTAACAGTAGAATACAAAAAAGTATCAAAAGTCTAGCTAAAAGTGTGTCAAACTTGCAGAGTTTATAAAGGATTCATAATAATCACAACACATCCACTTTAAACCTGTGTGGCTTTTTATTAAGAAAACTGGAGGATGTTAGCTTGATCTTAACTGGCTGTACGATGTTGTTACAGCTCATCTTTGGATGTTTTGTTAGAAGAAACTTCTGAAGACTCATCTGCCTCCTGAAAAACAGAAAAAAACGTTTCATTTGAGTTGGGAGTTTTAAAAGCTAGGGGAAAAAACTTAAAGGAGAAAAGCAAACCTTGTTATCAGTTTTATCTCCTTCTTCAGCATCAGGAACTTCCTCCTCATCATCATCATCGTCTTCATCCTCATCACTTTCCTCCTTTGGCAAAACTCCTCCGTTATCCAGGAACTTAGAAAACGTCTCCAGATCTCTTTTTCCTGAGTAGCTGATCACCTGAGAGAAAAATACAGATTGTTTAAAAATGCAATTAATTTAAACTAAATTCAAATTCAATTCAAAAACACTTTATTGATCCCAAAGGGAAATTACAGATTTCATTCGTATGGAGCTTGTTTGTGTGTGTGAGGGTGTGTGTGTGTGTACCTCTTTGCCACCAGCTGGGAAGTATTGAATTGTTGGAAAGCCACTAACTGAAACAGACTCCACTTCGTTGGCTGTGGCGTCCATCTTGGCTATGATGATGTCTTCATGCTCGGCATAATTCTCTCCCAGCTGATCCCAGATGGGAGCCAGTTCCTTGCAGTGTCCACACCACGGAGCATCTGCACCAAAAACACGCACACAAGACATGACATAAAAACGTTATGTGGGATTGATGCAAACATCTCTTTAAAACATTTCAGGAATAACTGTTATATTAGGTACATATTTTTTATTATTAAAAGTGACAAGTTCTTGTAAACAAAGAATTTATTTGTACAATTTTTACACTTTAGCAGTTCATACACACTCAAACAGACATATTTGTCATTGTTTATGCCTCTAACTGCAATATACGGTTTTCACATACTTTCTTAATCTGTGGAGCAAAAATTAAGACATCCAATATCAGTCAGGGTATGGCAGGCCATTTTAATATAAAATTGTCTTTGTCTGACAATCTGGAATTATGTTCTAGATATCTATAAATTATTTTTGACTAGGAACAACTACATTTTTATTATCCTGAATGGTAATTTTAAGATATCTGTATTTACATTCTGACTAGTCAGAAAAACAGTTCATCTTCACTTACATTTTGAACAATCAAATTGTCTTTCACGATATCTTGAAGGTAATTACGACTAGTTAAAAATACAGTTCTAGATACCTTTAAATTTGTTTTGCCTATTTATTATTTGCTTTCAAGATAACTGCAATTTAATTGGCACTGGTCAAATCTTATGTGTCTGATATCTAAAAATACATTTAAGATATCTTGAATTGGAATTAAAACGCGAAATATCTTTAAAGCAAATAATGACTAGGCAAAACTAATTTAGAAATATCTAGATTTGTATTTTTGACTAGTCATAATTCCTTTTAAAATACCTTGAATTGGAGCCTCCATACAACTTCATGGTGAATTTGTTGTCATTTATACTTGACAAAATATAGCTAAAGATATTTTAATTAATTACTATGTTTAGTCATAAATCAATTTCAGAAATCTGGAATGTAAATGTGGTTCAGTCGATTTTATGTTAAAATGGTTTGACATAGTCAGTTTCAGTCTGCTGAATCCTAAGGATAAACTTCTAACAGTTCAGCTTCAGGAATACTCTTCATCAGGATCAACAAGTTCGCCTCTATGTGGAACAGATTCCAGCCCATGTCATCAAACACGTTGCGATTGGAACAGAGAGTTTATGAGGATGTTCCTCTCTTCACAGTTCAGCACAGTAGTTCACTTATATGGTAAAAGAAAAGTTCCAGGATGTACGGAGCTGTTGTCTCTCACTGGTTTGTCATTTTTAAAGGTCAGTGTTGAAAGATCCAGGATTGACCAAGTATGGACAAAAAGGAAAACCTGGAGTATTTGCATGGTTCATTCAAGCCTTTTCATTCCAGTTTAGATCATGTTTGTGTTTGTGCCACAACCTTTACAGACACATCCTGAACAAATCATCCAATGTGTCATTTTTTTACTCCTAAATCTCCCAAAGTGCAGAGTGAACAGCAAAACTCTATTACAGCTTAAAATGTTGTCTTCAAAACTGGAAATGAAGGGTATTTTTTATTTTATTTTATTTTTTGTCATATCTCCAATCAACTTTATAGAAACATGATAAATCGAATCATGTGACATTCAGAGTTTTCAAAATTTCTAAAATGTTGAGGAAGATTTCCAACTCAACTCAGGATTTTCTCAATGAATCTTTGATGTTTACAGTTTGCTGTCTCCTAAAGTGTCCATTTTGTTCAAAGTTGTTTATTTTGTCCTGATATTTTTTAGCTATAGTTAAGAACATTTAGAGAAAATGTGAAGTTTTTTAAATTTATTTTAAGTTTCCACACACCTTGTGTCAAAGTTTTAGACTTGAAAAGAAATCTGAATTTTTTAACAGAAAACTTCAGCCTCTCTTTGTATTTTGGACATTTATTCTCTTTTAGCTGTGAGGCAGCTACTTATTTATGAAAATACATTTAGGGAAACTTTATCAAATGTAAATTGCAAAACAGATGGACTGAAATACAGGCTGACTTACAAAACTCAACAAAGACGTTTTTGGTCGGGTCCAGAGCGACAGACTCAAAATTCTTGCCCACCAGGATTTTTACTGGTCCTTTGTCCCAGTCCTCTGGGATCTCTTCAGACCGATAGTAAGGCTGCAGAATAAACCGGGACAAGCTGTTAGTTTAATGTTTCTGTGTGTGACTTTACAAAAGTGTGAAATGTGGGGGGTGATACCTTGGCGGTGTCATCTAAAACGTCTTGGCACAGCTGCCGCACTGAATCCTCTGTCAGATCCCCGGAGGGAATACTGAACTTCTTCTGTGTCTCCATACTGACAATACGAACAGTTGGGGCGTCACTTTCTGACACGCCAAAATATTTCAGCACATGAGACAAGGCTTCTGTCACATCAATAGTGATGAACAGCATCTGTTAAACACAGAAAAGAATTCACTTGGCATCACTTCAGAGAATATTTTCATTAAAGTGGTGTTTCAGAGCTTCTTAAGTGGAGTTTTGTGAAAATGTAAACAATTACTGTCTTACCTGGTGAACAAAACCTCTAATTCACAGTTTAGTTAAATATAATTTAATTCTCACTGGATTGACGAGCTGACAGCCTGTCCAAGTGTAACCAAGATCAATGTGAATGCTTGTCATCTTAAAACAACTTGAATCACAAGAACAACTATAGTAATTCATACAAATGCTATTTTGTAAACTGCTGTCAATTTTGCATTATACGGTTATTTACATGATTATTTATAAATGGTAAATGGACTGTATTTATATAGCTCCTTTCTATCCAACCAGGATACTCAAAGCACTTCACACTACAATCTGTGCCCTTATTCACACAACACTCTATTAGGTCTCTATAAAGCTAACATATACAATCATCTGTGGAGACTACTCAGTGCCAATCCCATTCATACACCAATGGGACACACATCAGAGGCATTGGGGGTGAAGTGTCTTGCCCATGGACACAACTGATACAGAATTGGGGATTGAACCGGCAATCTACCAGTTTCAGTACGACTCCCCTACCCACTCTGCCACAGCCACCCAAAATCTGTGGGTGCTAAATGTGGCAACATGTACCTGTAGCACGCCCAGAGTAAACTGTAGTACTTCTGTTGAAATCACATTTCTGTCAGAATGACCATGTAATGCAAAATTATTGGCATCGTAAAAATAAAATGCATTTTGATGAACAATATTTGTAAAATTTGTTTTAGAATACACAACACTCCACTATGGCTTTAACTTTGCTCAAACTAGTCCTTAACTTGTTAATCTCAAAAAAATGAATCTATTCTTCCCAAACTGTTGTTGTTCAAAGAGCTATCTACAACAGGTAAGATATTATTTGTTCATAACCAGTCCATAAACTCCAATTCAAAAATATGACTAAAAAAAAGCTCTTAAAAAGCTCCTTTTCGACCTTTTCCTTAGGGCTCTGGATGTTGTGGGGTTGCGTTGGTTGACGCGACTCTACAATATCGCGTGGACATCGGGGGCAGT
>JARVJO010000111.1:10577077-10589162 GCA_031762555.1 Cynodonichthys magdalenae | reverse complement strand
TTTCTGGATCTCTGACAGCAGGACTTCAGTCTCTGAACTCTGAAGTTCTTCTTTTTACTTTTCACTGTCATTTTCATAAACAAACACTTCCTGGTATGTGGGGCAGGAAGCTTAGCCTTATATGGTGTTTTTGGGGTGGTAATTATACTAATCTCCTCTCCTCGTGCACGAGCACCTGATACACATTCATCAGTTTACGCTGCTCATTTACACAGTTTTCCTGAAGATAGAAGTGTTTGTTGAATCTGACGTGACGTGTTCGTACGAACAAAAGTAAGAGAAATTTAGGAGAAGAATACGAAAATGTTCTTGCATGAGGCCCATTGATCGTATTAACCATCAAGTGCCAAAAAGTAATTGGTTAAAGTTTTTCTGACAATTAATTGCATACAATATGCTTTTGCCCAACCCTAGTACAGTTCATTTACCATAATGACTGGTCCATGTCAACTCAACAGTTTTATTTCAGTCAGTCTTATTGCTTTAATCCTGTATATTGTTTTACTCTAGTGGAAGAGAAGTTTGTATTTTAAAGAAATTCCAAATATTAGAGCTATAGTTGATTAAAAAAAAAATAGAATTCCTTTTACAAAAAAGCTGGTTTACCAAATTTAGTCCCAATGCCCAATATAAAAAAGCATTATTATAACTTTGAATATTATGTCAGCACTATTTTTTAGGGGTGGTCATGGTCCCCCTGGCCCCCATATATTTAATTACGTATATCGTGAAGTATTTATGCAGAAGAAAAACAACATAAAACCTCAAAGATGCAGCTGAAAACTTTAAAATAACTGTATAAATGACTCTTTTTGTGTCAAAGTGATGCTAAGTTCATGGGATTCATATAATTGGTTTTCCATCAAACAAGTGGAACAAAATCCGAGCTTTCAGATTAAAACCATACAACAGAGACGATATGGAAAATTATTTTTTACAGAGTTAGCTTTTCCATTTCAGGTGGTGTATTTGGCAAGCGAAACGTTTAACTACAGCGCTATAGACAGAGTGAAGTCTCGAGGAAAGAAGCTCGCTCTGGAGAAGGTGCCTAAAGTGGGTCAACGTTTCCACAGAATCGGACTACCACCCAAGGTAAACTGAAACAAAATGTTACTGCACCAATCAGCTCATCCTCACTCAGTTATCTATAATTTAATGCTACCGTTCAATAGTACATATCATTTTCATCCTTAAATATCAAACAAAAATGATGTTTTTTAACTCCTAGGAAGCATTTTGGATATTATATTATTAATTATTAAATGTTGTTCTCATCTTTCTTTGGTTTAATATTTGATCAACTTTGTCACAATGTTTAAAAAAAGACCAACAGTACCAATGCACTGCATCAATGCCAATAATAACTCAAGATTTAGAAAGAGCAGGTCTCAGTGTGCAGCTGGTTTAAATTAAAATATTTTCTTTTTCTTGTAATTTATTCCTAATAATGAAATGAAATTCAGAGCGCAGCACACATTAACCCTTTCTGTTCCTCCAGGTCGGCTCCTTCCAGCTCTTTGTCGACGGCTACAAGGATGCAGATTTTTGGCTGCGGAAGTTTGAAGCAGATCCTCTGCCTGAAAACACCAACCGACAGCTGCAGCTGCAGTTTGAACGACTGGTCGTCCTCGATTACATCATCAGGAACACCGGTAGGTAAAACTTCTCAAATAAACAAAAATATTATCCATTAAAATGTAACTTTATTTAGTTGATGTTACGCTTTTTTTTCAAAGTTGTCACTTCTGAATAAAAGGTTTGTTGTTCCGTAATTCAGACAGAGGAAATGACAACTGGTTACTGAAGTACGACTGTCCCATGGATTCTGTTGGTAACAGGGTGAGGACACACACACACCCACACACACATACACACACACACACACACACACTCCTGTGCTAAATTATTAACTGTATTGAACACTAATCTGGCTAGGTTTTTTTAATATCCTGGATTGTTATTTTTCAGTGAAGTTGACCATCTTTGAGTCAGATTTTATGGAATCAAATATTGATTGGAGAATATATTCATGTCATTCTTTAACAAGTTTCACAGCTGCCAGCCTAATGGCTCCTTGTACGTGCACTGACCATACAAATAAGGATTTTATGGATGAATATGTATTTGTTTTGCAATGATAACTTATTTTTATAAAATGATGGCTGTAGAGTTCTTACCATAAAAAATAAAAAACAAGCTGCAGAAGTATCTCTTTTAAATACTTGAACTTTTTGCCAGTTTGTTGACAAGTTACAGTAAATAAAGAAAGAAATCCTCAGGGTTTACGTTTTATTGTGGTTCTTTAGAATGGTTCAGACATTTAATAATTATAAATCTGCTGTAATAAGTATTATTGATATTGTAGAGCAGGTAATTCATCATACAAGAATCCTTTGGTTCTCAGTTTTAATCAGGTTTTGTTTAATGTTGGCTCCATGAACATACTAATGAATAAATGTCAAACCTGTTGTGTGAATCCAGGTATGATTCCTTCTTTGTTTTTTTCATTTCAAAACAAAAACGCTAAAATAAAACAACCGTTTTTCCGCTTTTAAAATTTTAAATGTAAAATTGAACTATTTAAAAAACTGCAGTGTTTGGTTTTTGCTTCAGCTAATTAAATCCTAAATGAAATATTGGGTTGTTGTTGTTTTAATATATGGGAAAAGCTGTAATTTGCCAAAGAAGAAGAGTTTATAGTGGCTGGAAGACAGTGGCAGTGTTCTCCTTGTTCTGCATAACTTGGAAGAATAAAACAATTTTGTTCTTGATGAGATCATCAGGGCCCATATTTATCAAACTTCTTAAGAATGGACTTAAGTGTAAAAAAATTCTTAGCTAAAAGCTGAGACTAGAAGTCATTTATCAAGCGTCTCAGTCTCACTTTAAGCAAAGTGAGTAAATCTTAAGTGTCTTGGAGCTGATTTACGACAAGCTGATCCTGATGATGTTACAAACCCCACGGACCAATCACTGCATCGGATTTTATGTTCAAGAAGATTCTCTGAGAAATGTCAAGATAACATTGTGAAAATCCTAAACTAAGTTCACATTCAGCACACTGTCACGATGTACTCATTGTCTGTAAATTACATACATTTTTCTCATTTGCATCATGAAAACAGACAAAAAGAAAATCTTACTGATCTCTTCAAAAACTCAGCTTTCAAGTTTTTATATGTCAGAACCTGAGGAAATGTTGAGCTTGCACCTTCCTCCTCTCCACCAAACTGTCAGCAGACAACACCCACTTCTCACACACACACTGGTCTGGTTTGTATATCCCCGTGGGGACTGTGCATTGACTTCTATTCATTTTTTAGTAATTTTATAGCCTAACCCTGACCATTTACCCTACTAACTAACCTCGCAGGTACCTGCCTTACAATAAAACTAACCTAAACTCAATTCACACCATGGTCCTAAACCTAACCCCCCACCCGTAATTTCCAATTGGACGTACATGGATGCACGTTTGGTCCCCATGAGGCTGCTTTTTTGGGAAAATTGTCTACACGATGTAGGAAAAACAAGGCCACACACACCCACACATGCATAAACACCGTTCCGTCATTATCTGCTTGGTCCTAGAGACACCCAACACCCCCACCCCCTCCAACATTGTGTCGTGTGAGAGAGAGTAAGAATGTATAATAAAAGGAAAGTTCAATCCCACTTAAATTTTTTTTGGGGGGGGGGGTTGCAAGCACTCACCAGCTGATAGTTTAATATTCTCTCTAAAAGCTGCACAGAAATATCCGCCTAAAATATTTCACACTGGTCATAGTTTTTATTAACCTTCTTTCTTATGTATTTATGACTAAACTTGTTTTCCTCACCTTATTTTAGTTCCTCTGAACATTATAACTGAGAATAACACTGAGGTGGGAGACCCCCGGACCACTTAGTACAGTTTTAATTTATTTTATTATTATTTATTTACCGTTATTTAACCAGGCAAGTCCCATTGAAATCTCAGATCTCTTTTTCAAGGGCGGCCTGGGCCTGAAGGCAACCTATTGTACATGTTTTTAGGGGTGGGGGGAAACCGGAGAAAACCCACACAAGCACAAGGAGAACATGCAAACTCCACACAGAAAGTTCAGTTAACCACTGAGCCGTCGTGCCGTTTCTGAGGTGGTACAGAGTATTCTTGAGGACAATGCTTTGATCTGTCTTCTCAGTCCATCTCAGACCCCGAGTGTCAACTCTTAAACACTTACGAGACCTCTGGAGCGGTCTTAACTTTTTGGCAGAGTAAGAGTGATTCTTAGACTTTAGAATTTTGATAATTTGCTTTTACACTTAAGTCTGAGAGTAGGAGGAAATCTAAGACATTTTTAACACTTGAGTCTAAAAATCCACTCCAAGTTTGATAAATCCAGACCCAGATATCAAAGAGATGCGATGACTCCCTTTATAAAAAACTTCGGCCTTTTCTAAAGTGCTAAGTGAAAATGTAATACACCAGGAATTTAGACCACAAATTCTGCTTCCACCAGAAGGTCCCCAATAATAAATTAACAAAATACAAAGCTTGTTTTTCTTACATTAAAATGAAAAAAAAAGTTGACATTTTTAATTGTTTTTTCTAATTTAAAATGTCTTAAAAATAGTTGAAAGTATTTTTTCAGTACAAAACTTTTTCTATTTGTTTTAACAAGTATTATCAACATATAAAATGAAAATGGTTCATTTAACATATTTGCAACCCCCCTACATCTACATTTTACATAGATCAAAATGTAAAAATGAATTAATTTCATGTATAACCATTGTTTTTGTGTTTTTGTAGGTTCTTTTAGTGGATATAAAAAATGTAATGTGCATTTTTTATGAAAAAATTGGTCAATAATGAAGTCAATAATCAGACACAACAATGTTTTGGGGGATCTTTATGGTTTCTGACATTATTCATGATTAAACATTCTGGGACAAACTGACCCAGGAACAATGTGGGTTAAAACCAAACAAAAAACAAAACTAAAGAAACACATGATTGTTCTTTTTTTCTCATTTTATTTTGAAACAAAAAAAACCCCAAAATCTTACCTGGATTTGTGTGCATGTTTTAATATTAAATGAGTCTTCTTCTCTCCAGGACACAGACTGGGTCGTGGTAAAGGAACCGATCATCAAGTTAGCAGCCATAGACAACGGCCTCGCCTTCCCTCTCAAACACCCCGACTCCTGGAGAGCTTGTAAGGACTTACATGATGCACTGCTTGATTTGTGTTGATAGAAAGTGGATATTGTTAAGAAACTGATTCATTTTCTGATCAACAGACCCGTTTTACTGGGCATGGCTCCCTCAAGCCAAAGTTTCTTTCTCCGAGGAAATCAAAGATTTAGTTCTTCCCAAACTTTCTGACCCAAACTTCAATAAAGATCTTGAAGAGGACCTCTATGAGCTGTTCAAGGCAAGAAGGGCTTCATTGTAATAATTAAGAATGAGTTGTTAAAACAATAAAGGACGAGTCTCTGTGAAGGTAACATACTGTGTCTTACAGAAGGATCCTGGTTTTGACAGGGGACAGTTTCATAAACAACAATCTGTCATGAGGGGCCAGGTGAGTCTGCTTCACACGGACCCAAGTTAGAATCAGTAGAAAATGCAGCTGACCTCCCTGCTTTACCCTCTTTAGATCCTGAACCTGACCCAAGCCATAAAGGACGGTAAATCCCCCCTCCAGCTGGTCCAGATGCCCCCGGTCATCGTTGAAACGGCCCGAGCGCCCCAGAGAGCTAACAGTGAATCCTACACGCAGAGTTTCCAGAGCAGAAAACCCTTCTTCACCTGGTGGTAGAACCGGAGCGGCAGAAAGCTGCAGCGAGGCTCGTCTGCGCACAGATGGAGGAGAAGACTGAGGGTGGGAGCACGGGTTTTTGTCCTGGAAGTAATCCTCGCCCACCGACTTCTCCTCGTGGTTCGGGTTAGTGGGTGTAGAGATGAGACCAACAGAGGAAGACGTTCACGACAAATCTTCCCCGTTTGCATCTGTGCCTTGTGTGAATACGACTGAAGATTCTGTTCCCTCCTGAGACGACATATCTGTGCACTCCTGAGTGCACGTTGTGTTTGCTTACATACATCAATTAAAAGCCTCTCATACATTTCTTTTTTTGAAGAAGTATTGCATTCCAAATTTTTTTTTGGTTTGTTAGACCCGTTATGACCAACAAAGAAACCATATACTATGCAGTTAACACCCCCGAGCTGGTCCGAGCAGTGCCACTACAACAGATTTTTATTTATTTTTTATTAAAGAGAATCTTTTATTGTGGTAAACATACAGATGTAGGAAGAAGGCTCTAAGTGTTTTGTATTTCTTTGCAGTGTGAACACAATCTATGTGAACTGGTTTCACATCTATGACGTTGCAAAGCCGAGGTACTTTTCATTAAAGAAGCGAACTGTTAAAATCAGATGTATCTGACTTGTTTGCCTGTTTTTGTCTTTTCCCACAAATAATTTCATTAATCAGTGAAGAGGACATAAAGTACTGCAGCTGTGGTTGAGAGGAGGAGGAGGAGGAGGAGGAGGAAGAGGAAGAGGAAGAGGAAGAGTTCTGTGGTTCCTTCCAGCTCCTGTTTTTCTTGGCCATAATAATTTTACTTCTATTTCAGGTTCTTGGGTGGACCTGGGTAAATGTACAGGATAAAGTAACTTTCTGCTGAACTGACATAAAATGTAACGTGACAATGCACTGTATAATTGTAATATTTAATGATAGATTATAATTAAATATATTCAATTAATACAAATCCTTTGTGTTGGTGTTGCTTTGTTTGTGTGAAAAATCTTGTTTGAGAATAATGGTCTCAGGGAAAAACAGCTCTTTAAAGTAAGATAAAGTCAATTTAAAGAACTTCTTGAAGGAATCACATGATGCTGTTTATGCCAGAGTTTGAAAGCAAAATAATTTTATTTTGTGAAATGGTGTTAAAGTTAAGTGCAACTTTATGTGATACATTTACTTTGGTATAATACTTAAGTACATTTTTTGAGGATCTGTAATTTTACCATGTATTTTTAAATTATAACTTAATTCATTACATTCAAAACCTAAAGATTATATATTTACTTCTTTACAGTTTTAACACTTATTTACTATTTAAAGTATGACTGAACTCATGGTTGTTAATGTTGAATTCATTTAACAAAGTTATGTCAACTGTATCCACTAAATGTATATTATTGTGAGCACTTTTATGACTTTTACTTTTTACTATTAGAGAAATTCATTACCAGTCATTTTTTGTTAAGGTATTTTTAATTAGTTATTTCTTAAAAGTGCTGTGATGACTCGCTGCTACTACCACATCAGAATTTAGCTCAATATCTATTAAATGAACTAAGTTATGTCCTAAATTAGCTGTGGGAGACACATTAAACTGGGTTGAATCTAAAAGTTAAACAGTTTTAGTACAATGATCCAATGATTACTTCTGTAGTTTCAGTCTGTCCAGTGGTTCAGGAAGTATTTTGCTAACAGACAAGGTTAACTCTAACGGTTTGAATTGTGACACAATAAAGCTATTTTTAGCACAGTGTGAAACTGACAATATTTTTGTTTTCTAAGGTTAGTTGGCTGTGAAGACCATCTGGAGCTGGATTGGCTCTAAAAGTTGATCAGTTGTCTCTCAAGAGATGAGACAAAAAAATGTCCACTGATGGCAAATCACACAGTTACAACAACCCACCTTATGTTTTATTATTTTATTATATCTTGATTTTATGATTTTAAGCTCAACAATTTTAATGGTTCTCTTTATTCTCAAATTCATATCTAGCTGTTAAAATTCAATACAAGAAAATACAATAAAAGTAAAAGTTAATGCATGAATTCAACCAATCATAGTGTTGCTTTTTTAAGCTGCAGATGTGTATAAACCCCTAAAATATGTCCAAAAACATTTAAAGTGTTTGACAAAACCATTATTTTAGGTTCTTTAAGTAGTGTTCCACAGATGATTACATATTATTTGTAGTCCTGCAGTTTAAGCTGAACCAACACACAAATGATTTTCAAACATTCATTTAGTTTCCCTTGAAAAACCACTTGAACATTTTGGGGTCTAGTATGAAGAGTGCATGGCAACAGACTGCAAAACCAGGATGTGTACATTTCCTGCAGTTTTTCTGTGTGCATGTGTGACTTTCAGTGGAGGATGCGGTGTAAGTAGCGTTCAGAGTCTCTGGAACTCTCCAGCCTAACGCCCAACCTCCATGAAGCTGATTTGAAGGGGTTTTGAATCTCTGGAACGTCCTGTTCTGTGGTCGGCAGCTCAAATTCTTCCAGACTTTGTGTCAAATCGTCCTCAACAGGGAAGGCAGCTGAAGGCTCTTCAACCCTAAAGACAAGAACAGAAATTTGCCTAAGATTAAAAAAATATCACAAACCCTTTATGAAGCTGCAGTTTGAACATAATAACTGATTGTTTTACATCAAAATGCAGGTGGACCCACAATAGCATAACATATCAGTTTGTATCCAGGATCTCGTGCTTTTGGTCATGATCCACACCTCATGCAGGAGAGAGTTGGAACATAGTAAATCCAGAGCTTTGCCTTTCGATTCAGCTCTTTCTTCAACACAACTGATTGAACCAACACCTTCATTACTGAGGACAACATCCCAATCTGTCAATCCATCACTCGTGAACAAGACACCCGGATACTTCAACTCCTCCACTTGAGGCAGGGACTCCCCCACGTCCCACAGGGGGCATTCCACCCTTTTCTTGTCAAGAATTTTAATACATATAAATAATTACAAATTTAAAAGAGAACACACTTCAGTGAGTTAAACAGTGGCTGTGCTTTTCTATGGAAGTGATTTAGTTTTTTTTATTATTCAATCAAACAAAAAAGCATCTTCAATCAAAAAAAATAATTTCATGTCATGATTCTCAAGGTTTATTTTGTTTGAATTCTTCTGTTTCATTGTTTGGTCATCTTGTGTCTTATTTTCTCATTTCCTGTTAGTTTTCTCCATTTCCTGTGCCATGTTACCCTCAGTCAGCTTCTTAGTGTTTTTCCAGCCTGCCACACTCACCTGTCCATAGTTTGCAATCACCCAGGTGCTTCCACTCCCCAATCATCCCCAGTTGTATTTATCCAGTCTTCTGTCTTCATTGCCCCATTGGATCATTGTCCTGCCAGCTTTTTGTTTTTTTTGTTGTATATTATTATTTTACTTTTGAGCTCTTTTTTTTTGTCTGTCTGCATTTTGGGTTCCTCCAAACCACACATCTTGACATTTCAATAAAAAAAAAAAAATCAAACAATCAAAAAAGCAATACTTTCAACCAAAGAAGAAATTTCAACCAAACAAAAAGCTGTTTCAGTCAATAAAAAAAACAAAAAAAAGTTTTTTGCAAAACAGAAACTTTTGGTTGGTGCTCTAGAACAGTGGTTCCCAAACTTTTCAGCTTTTGACCCTCAAAGTACCAGCAGCAGAGACATGAGCCCCCAACTGTTGTTGAACGATAAACATTGTTTTCACGTAAAGCAACAAAAGCATAGTAACAATATACATTATGCTATTTTTGTCCATTTTAAGTTCCTTAACCTTACTATTTTGTAACAAAAAAGACAAAAAAAATTGTTGTTAGTTGTCATTTTCTAATATAGTTATTTCAGAAAATCTTTTCAGGACCCCACCTTGATGTTTCAGGACCCCATTGTGGGTCCCAACCCCAACTTTGGGAACCACTGCTCTAGAACATGAAAGAGCAACTATGTAAGATGCGTCCCTACTGGTTAGTGTGTACTGGAGCAATTTCCTGTTGTCCCTCCTTTTTCATGTTTGAACTTTGACCCCAATGTAGTTCTGGTCAGGAGGACAAGGCCGTGCTGCGTTGGGGTCAAAGTTCAAACATGAAGAGGGAGGGACAACAGGAAATCGCTCCAGTACGCACTAACAAATAGGGACGTGTCTTACATATTTGCTCCTTAGATCCCGCCCCGGATGTTCATGTTCTCTGAGTTCAAAACTTTTTTGAGTTCTAACAAAAACTTAGTCAACCAAAAACTTAAAACATCAACCAAAAGTTTCTGTTTGCAAAAAACCTTTTGATTGCTTCTCTTTTTTTGGATTGAAATTGCTTTTTTGTATGGTTGAAATTATTTTTTTACATTTTTTTTTCTTTGAAATTATTTTTTTTAGTTGAAAGTATTTTTTTGATTGAAATTATTTTTTGTTTGAATTTTTTTTTTTTGATTGAAAATCTTTTTTTATTGAAGTTTTTTATTTGAATAATAAAAAAACAAAATTACCTCCATAGTGGTTTCAATTATTAATTTCAGTTAGAAACATGTAAACCTACATAAAAGTGATTCCTTTACTTCACTGATTCAGCTTTTTGTCAAAAAACTTGTATAATAACGTTATCCCACATTTCCTACATTCAGTTCTAGCTCCCATCTGGCCACACCTCTAGATCCACTGGAGGTCCCCATGCCCTGTGGTGACTTGGTCAAATATCTGCAAGAGCTTTTCAGTTAAGTCTTCTGATCTGATTCAGTCTACTGCTCCATTCTGTGATGTCATAACAGCTTGATGATAGTTCTATATAAAGAAAACTCCAACCGTGTGTGTGATTTTAACAAACTTGTGTATTTGTGCAAAACTGCATAACGTTTCCTGAGCTTGCTGCAAACTAGGCTGACCTCATCACATTTTGGTTCGAACTTCTACAGGTGTGAAATGTTTCCACAGTTGCGCCACTTTGTAAATTCACAAATCCATTATTGTGTTGCTCTGTGGGGAATGTGGGACAGTGTGTGTGAATGTTTACAGGAATAGGAGGACCTTTATGATTTTATCACTCATATAACAATAAACACATGAAGTCTGGAGCAATTCTTCTAAAATACGATGTTACCTGATGAAGCTAGATGCTCTGAGTATCTTGTGGTCACTGTGTCCTTCTGATCTTAGTCCGGTCTTATTTCTTGCTCGAACTCTCAGCCCCACCAAGGCCTGTGCCAGCCCTGCTTCATCCTCCCGATCCTCTCCCTCCTTCTGCTGTTCCTCGTTTTCTCCTTCCATATCCGTCTCCGTCTCCTGGCACACCAGCTTCGCCCGGTGTTCAGCGTTTCTGTCGCCTGCTGTTCTGAACAGCCTGTGCAGCTGATGCAGGTTCACCCCTGAAAAGATGTTGGAACAGCCAGACTTCCTGCTGTGTCTACTGGAAGGTTTCCACTGTGTGAGCATACTGTCCTCTGCAGAGCTGAACTCCAGGGCCTCTGCCATGAAAGTCAGGAAGCTTCCAAGTTTTATTCTGTAAAAGGATAGAGCAAATAATTTTTTTAGGAAAACTGGTTCAACACAAAGAAAGATTTGATTTGGCAAAGATTCTTGTTTTAACACAGCAGTGATGCATGCTGCACTATCTGAGATGAAAAGACTAAATGCTTAATTAGTGTTATGTTAAAATACATTAACTAACTCAATACTTTATTTTCTAACGAAGTGTCTAAAAAGGTTGATTTGAGTCTACTTGAAAAACAAAAGTGTGGTATAATTATACTGCTTACCTTCTGTAGTTTGAATGAAACAGTCTATAACTCTACACGCAGACAGTCTGATTACTGAAGCAGCATTTAGACTGAAACCTTCACACCGTCTAATGCTGAGCTGACCCACTTCTAACTGCAGCGTCAGAGGAGAGCAGAGCTACAGGGGGGAAGGACTCATCAAAGACTAATCCAGGAATGACGTCAAGGCCAAAGTGTTTACCTCAGAGACAAGAGAAAAACAATTACATCATCAAAAAGAACGCACTCAAATAGTAAAGTAATAAGTAAACAAAGTACAAATGACATTATATCCATATGTACTATCATTTGTCTATTAATATAGATAATAAAATGTACTTTTTACTAAGTACAATATGGATGAATGAAATAGAGTGCAGCAGAGTGTTTATTCAGAAACCATGAACACATCATCTGAGATAAAGTCTAGCAAATTAAATTTAGCACAATTTAGCAAAATTCTGGATGAAACCGGTCCACTGCCAAGCTGTACTTCAGCACTGCAGATCAGCTCTGTGGGATTCTGCAAAACATCTTCAA
>JARVJO010000111.1:10515640-10528303 GCA_031762555.1 Cynodonichthys magdalenae | reverse complement strand
GCCTCCCTGGTGAGGTGTTCCTCACGTCCCACTGGGAGGAGGCCCAGAGGAAGGCCCAGGACACGCTGGAGGGACTACGTTTCTCAGCTGGCCTGAGAGCGCCTTGGGATTCCCCCAGACAAGCTGGCCCAAGTGGCTGGGGAGAGGGAAGTCTGGGTTTCTCTGCTTAGGCTGCTGCCCCCGCGACCTGACCCTGGATAAGCGGAAGAAAACGGACGGACGGACAAACATAAAACTTAAATTTCCTGAAGAAGAAAAAGTTGTAAACTCTTCAATAGTACTTTTAAAAGAAAACAGTGAGCAAAAAGACTATTGGCTGTTTGATTCTGAAGCTGATGTAAATGAAATTCAAAACTTATTACAGGGAGACGTCAAAGTAAAAGTAAAACTGGTGTTTGGGTAAGAAGCTTTTCACATTAAACTTAGATAGTATGAAGGCAAATTTGTGGACTTCCGCCAAAGCAGAAATTATCAGAGGTGTCAAAAGTATTCAGTCATTACTCAGGTAGAAGGATACATACTAGGGTTAAAAATAAAGTATCAACTCAAGCTTTTTCCTCAAGTAAAAGTACAAAGTATTGGTTTTAAAACTACTTAAAGTATAAAAGTAAAAGTAATGTAAGGGAGGAAAGCCATTAAGAACAAAAGCTTTGGCCTGGCCACAGAGACAACAACCCCACCTCCCCCCAAAAAAGCAGTTTTCTAAAGATCATAATAACTATAATGTTATATTAATTTAAAATGTTAATGTTAAAAACATTGGGACCGGTTTCAGCTGCATATATATCTCTGCCACGGTCATCATTATATGAGGCTACATACATCTGATATGTCTGCTGAAGTATGACATGATTTGTGTCATGTGAAGGTGTGATCAATCATACAAACCAAAAGGGTGTCAGAATAGTAGATTTATACTTCTCATCCAACCACAGGTAAATTCACTCTGTTCGAGAGGTGCGATTTACCTGGGTAGTTTTTTTTTTTTTTTTTTTTTTTTGTTTTTAACGATGACAGGCTGAAAGGAAATAGGAATAACAAGGCTATTTTTTAAAATGCAATGAGTGTAAAGTACAGATAATTGTGTGAAAATGTGAGGAGTAAAGTAAAAAAGTTGGCTGAAAAATATTTATTCCAGTAAAGTATAGATAACCAAAATTTCTACCTAAGTAAAATAACAGTATTTGTACTTACTTGATACCTCTGTAAATAAAACATATTTAAAGAGACCATGAGACTGAACTGCACAATAAAAGTGAGGAGTTTATCCTTATTTATTTATTCATTTTCATTTTAAAAAAAGCTAATTTTATAAAACAAACAAATGACTAATATAATTAAATTAAAGGCAGCAGAAAGAAGAAAAAAATCTTACAATAGCTGAGCTTTTCTCCATTAAATAAATTCAAACAATAATAATCTTTATGTAACAAAATAAAATAAAATAGTAAACATCAAGTCTTTCTTGAACATCTGTTATGGATACACATTATAGCAAATTTTACTGTTCTCCTAAACCTATACATTGATCCTGTACTTTTGACATCACTCTCCAGATTGTTCCACAATCCTATTCCCTGTATCGAAACATCGTTCCTTTAAACTGGTTTGAATTTTAGGTTTTACAAACATCCCGATCCCTTTTACAACTATCTCTCTTAACAAAATTTGATTGGATGTTTAAAGGTAATATATTTGCATGAGCCTTATATGTAATCTTTAAAATGTTGTAATTAACCAACTCATATAATTTTAATAAAATTTAATAAAATCCTTCATGTTGGAACGTTTAATGTGCTACAGATTATGAAGCTCATTGGAAGCAACCGTCTGCTGGCACCAAGAAAAATTAAATAGTGTTTTTGTACCAAACTGTCAGATGCAAATTTTCACCAGTTCAAAGTTCAGTTTGCACAAATTAAACTAAATGAATTCATAGTTCACTAAGTCTTTAATTAAAACATGATAACTATCAGTAAATGACATCATAAATCAGTTATATTATTTGTGGGTTTTTTTTTTCAGCTGCTCACTTCTGCAGGAGTAGTTACAGTGAGTGAGCTGATATAAATGATTTGTCAATTATTTTAAACCAGAAGCTGTTCCTGACACAACCTGGACTCAAACCAGCAGCCTCAGGATTACAGAAATGCAGCACACACTGAGCTACATAGCCCCAATTAAATTATGTTATCATGCAGAATCTCAGCACCATGGATCAGTTGATAGCGATGTTGCCTACCAGCAAGAAGGTTGCTGGATCAAATCCTGACCATGGACCTTTTTGGGCTTTTGCATATAGAAGATAATGGATGGCTCTCTGGCAGCTTGTTTTAATTTCCTATTCTTTGTTTTCACAGAAAGAGCTTCAACATAGTAGAATTTTCCATAAACCTGCACTTTTTAACCAATATTTCTATTTTTCTTGATAGCAAAATTAAATCTCATTGTCTTAATAAAGTGTCTCATTCAGAATATTTTTTCAGTTACAGTCACTTGTGATTTCCATTAAGTATAAGTAAAATATTTTATTTAAGCTAGTAGACACCTCAACTCATGCAAAGACAAACTCTTAGCAGTTATTTTGGTGAGAGGCCCCAAATGTTAGAGGTTAAAAGTGGCACAATATCACCATTTTTTTTCCTAAATAACTGCTGCAGTTTATTTTTACTATTTGAGAAATAAAATCTGGACTCACTGGTTAAGACACACATCTGTGGGGTGCGTGCAGAACCAGGCATACATCAACTCACTTATGACGATTAGGTGATGATTTTTTTGTTGTTTAAAGCATGAGAGGTGTATTTCATAAATAATAGGTCCACATAGATAGGAGGATCAGTGTACACACAGGTCACACAATCAGATTTTTCTTTCAAGGAGAAATATAGAAAGATTTTTCTGTATGTGGAGTCCTGAAAGACTCATCCAAGAGCAACCATTCACTGTTAAGAAAAAAAAAACACAAAAAACAATATTTATTGTTTCAGTTTGGACCTGTGCTCAACTAATACAAACAGCTTTGTTCTGTTTAAAATGATGAAACTAGAGAAACATGAATGCTGATCCCTGAATGACTTGACAGAAATTTGCAGAAGATGATAAAACTGAGATGGTAAAGTTACAACAAGCAAAACAGAGGCTAAAACAAGCTAAAACTAACAGCTAAAAAAAAGAAGGTAAAATCTAAAAGCATCAGATCCTACACACGTAGACAAAATTGTTGGTACTGCTCATTTAATAAAAGAAAAACCTACAATGGTCACAGAAATAACTAGAATCTGACAAAAGTAATAATAAATAAAAAAATATATGAAAAATAAACAAATGAACGTCAGACATGAGAAGTGTATAAAGTATTTGAAAGAAACAACTAAGTAAAAGTAAAAACACTTTAATAGAAATGACCTTGGCAAAAATGACACTGATAAAAAAAAACACTTAAGTAAAAGCCATAAAACTGCTCACAACAGGAAAAATGTTTAATTTTTCTAATCAAGTTATGCCAACTAGTTCCACTAAACAGATTTGAGTAAATTGCATAAACAACTCCTTTCATGAAAAGTTTGGGTCATATTTAAATCTTCAAAGACAAACAAGGTGTTTTATTTTTATTTAAAGAAATAAAATGATAATTTTTATGTTTTGAATGTAATAAAATAAAAGTAAAAGTAATCATTTAAAAATACTTAGTAAAATTACAGATCCTCAAAAAATTACTTGAATACTGTAACGTAGTAAATGTACTTTGTTACTATTCATCTCTGATTTATTGGCGAAAAATCAAATATTTTGAAACGTATGAAAGTGTTTTTTTTAAATCACAGCACACTATTCCTGACTGAGCTGAACATTTTGATATGTGACTGGTTAAATAAAGCACAAAGTATGAGAGTGAAAAAACAGACAACAAATAAATGGGAAAACCAAAGTGTGAATGCTGACTTATTCACACAAATATTAACTCCACTCGTAAATGTACTCATCTGAGCGAGTGATCAAAGAAACAATGATTTAAAATGACGACAATAAATATGTTTTGCTCTGCTACTTTCTGTAATTCATCTGTGAATCAAAAGTGACATATTAACCACCAAAACATCAAGTAAAAATGGGAACTTGTTGTAAAACAGACAATTAATTGAGACAACCTGTGCATCAAATTGGTTATAGATTGTTTCACAAAGCTAATGACTATCAGCTCAGTGGCATTTGTCTGTGTTGATTGGGGAATTGTGGGTTAATTAATTTGCCTCAGTTGAAGACAGTTAATTAAAGCCTTCGGCCTGCAGTCATGCAGGACATTCTTCCTGTTGATGGGTCATGCAGTTTTTCTCTCCATTCAGCCAGTGTAAAACTTTATTCTAAGTCCAGTCTAAGGCCTTTATGAGGGAAATATCCATGGTCTGTTAAATGTATTTTAAAGAAATCTTGTACAATGCAGTGATTGAGCTCTTTAAAAACAAAAAAGAGTGGAAAGTTAGTTACGCTTAAACATGCACGATCATATGAAGAAATAAGCAAAAATCAAAAACAGTTTAGCTATTCAAAGGAGCGCTCTGTGCAGGGATCATTGGAGTGAAGGCTAAAGTGGTGCAAAAGATGACAGGAGATGATTGCAGAGAATCCGTTTTCCATTCTCATCACTCTGTCAGAAAAAAACTATCTTCTAAAACGAGCAGGGATAAACTTTTTAATCTTCTTTTTTCCTTTTTTCCGGAGTGCCACAAGCTGTTATTATGAAGCCCTTTGTTCACATACAGGCTGCGAAATACAGTGTTTGTGCCGTTACGCAAACGGAGCATGAGAGTAAACACGGGTCCGCTCTGAGATGTCCGTGAGGGTTGGAGATCACCAGACTCTTTCACCAAAACAGCAGCAGACTCATGCATTGAATAAACGTTCACATAGACAGTAGTTGTTCTCTGTATTTTGAGTTAATTATTATCTGAGCTAAAGTTTACCAAGGGGGAAAAAAGATGAAAAAGAGGGGGGCAAAAAACTTCAAAGATGAACCATATAATTTAATTAGCCTCAGTCCTACATAGATGCATGTCAATCAGAGTGTCTGTCTGTGTGCCAGGGGGCTTAAAAACAAAGCAGGTCGGTTCCTGGGATCACTATCATCCCTGCAGCTACGGCTACATACAAAACCACTTAGGACCCCCTTATAACGAGTCTATAGACACGGCGGGCGTCAGCTGATCCACGCCGTTGGGCACAAGAAGTGGCAACCCTGGAGAATGGCTCTTTAAAACCAAATTATCCCATGGAGCCGGTGTTGTTTCAAAGGGCAACGGTAGAAGATTTTGGGCCCTGATAAGAGACACATGTGTTCCATCTAACTTAATTGAAGCAGGGTTTCCTGAAAAAAAGAAGCAAACCCTGCAGCAGAATCTCAAAACAAACAGCCTCAAGGGCAGAACAACTGTAATTGCAATATTTTTCACAGTTCAGAAAACTGATAATCTAAAGCACAGTACGGCAAATGTGTGCACGTTTCATCTTTCTTTCTTTCTTTCTTTCTTTCTTTCTTTCTTTCTTTCTTTCTTTCTTTCTTTCTTTCTTTCTTTCTTTCTTTACTGGACATCACTCTGTCTTGGAGAGCGCACCATGACGAGAGGTTTCCAAAACCTTCCCAAATTTGATTACAGGTCTGCAAAAGCCTCGAACAATGCAGAGGCGAGCATGTCAATTACGGTCGCAAGCCAAAAAGGCCGTCTCTGTTTTATTTTTCCTTCTTTTTGCCTTCTTCTCATTCGCATGATCTGAATGTACAGACATACTGTAAGTTATATTTTTACTGGAAACATGTAGAAAAATTACAATAAAATAGTTCAGCTGAGGCGGTTGAAAGAAGTTTGATTTGTGTGTCGTGTCAAAAAATATATATTTTTTTCATCATATTTAGGAAGCAGCTTAAGCAAATCCATCAATTTATCATCTTTGTTTAGATGTGCATTTGGAAGTTCATATTCGGAAACAGTTTGACGAGAAGAAACTGGCAACCAGCGAAGAAAATGTCAGTCAGTGCGCTCGAAATACAGTAGTCTTTTGTGTCTGGAATCATAGGAGTTGCTTTCTTTCTACTCCCATCATCTTTAGCATGTGCTGCATTTACAGTTTCTCATTTACAGGGATATTATTACCTCTCTGGCACTCGACCCCTTTCTGCGGAACCTGTCCCTTTTATGTTAAATCACGAGGACATTAAAGTCTTTCCTTGACTTACAAGACATGACATCTCTGGAAACATACAACCCAGGTCAAAGATGGAGCTCATTAAAGGATTGCACACAACCACAAATTCACGAGAGAAAGGGGGAATAAAGAAAAAAAATGTTTAGTTAAGTAAACTTCAGACACTGGGGGAAGCTCAGCTATGTAACTAGCCGCTAGAGATGAGAGACAAAGACAGTCTTGTGTAGTTTGCTCAGAGAGGCTCTCCTGTCTTAGTCAGTTTATAACAGGGAGATTGTGTTTGATATCAACAATAGCTTTTAACGAGCACCGCAAGCAATGAAGGGAAATGACTGTGAGGAGATAAAACCTCACAATAATGCACAGTCTACTTAACCACTCTTTGATGTTAAATTAAAACCACATTTATAAACAAAAAAGAAGGTCAAATATGATGAGAGGCTGGTGCAGACATTTGACCACAAACTGCTTTTTCTCAGAAACTGATGCAATGTTGCATTTTTCATCACCTGCTGCTGAAGGGCAAAACATTGGCTATGATGTTTTCGCTGGAGCCTTTTTTTTTGTTCATGTGTCTGTCTGTTAGCAAAATATTTGATGAACTGCTGTATGGATTTTTTTGAAATTTGCAGAACATAATCACCGGATGCTGCCATAGCTGACTGAACTTGTAGAAAAACACACAAAAATGCCTGTAATACTTATCATTTTACCAATACTGGGGTTATGTTTGGTGTGGTGGTCGTCAAGAATTGTTCCCAGCAAAATGTCTGAGTACCAACTGGTTCATCATTGCTCAACTATTGGAATCAATTTTATCTCTCTGTTAGCAAAATATGTCATGAACAACTGGACAGAAATTACAATTACTTCACCTTTTAAAATCCACCCAATTCAAGATGGCTACCACTGCCAAAGACAAAAATGGCTGCGTTTCAGCCAGTTTTAGAAAAACTAAGTTAAAATTTGGTGTGACTGTAGCAGAGAGAGCTACATATTAACCACTGGATGGACATGAATGAAATTTTTAACAGTGTATGATTTGATGTGTATCTACATCTAATTATAACTTGGAATCAAAGCAATTCAAAATGGCTTCTCCAATTAAAATACGTTTATAAAAATAGCTATAACTTGGTCAATTTTTCAGATATTTTGCTAACATTTGCTGTAGTACTAACTGAGAATCATTAACAACACATACTTAAAGTGCCTGTGACAATAAATTTTTGTAATAAATATGAATGCATTTTTGGAAAAATTGCAAGTGAAACAACAGAAAGGGATGACAAAAGGGAATGCCTATAACAAAGCATTGCAACAATAAATCTGATGTTTCTTATACATGTATCAGTATCAAACCGTTCAATATAATGCTCAAGGGTCTTTACGCACTTGTATCAAACAATACAGATTTTTAAAACTTATTTTATCAACTTTTCTTGTCTGCTCTGTGTTGAAGGCTCAGTGGATCTGTGTTCGACTGCTCCACCTAGGCTGCATTGTCGACCACAGATCCACTGAGAAACTTGCTGTTTCAGCAACATTTAATTTAAAAACTGAACTTTTGAGTTTAAACAAATGTTCATAATTAATTTCAATAAATTACAAGTTAGAAAGTACATGGGAACTTCTCTTTTTTGTATCAATAAAATATCAAACTGTGAGACTAAAGTATCAAACTGAACCAAATCGTGAATTCTCTGTATTGTTGCACCCCTAATGTTTCTTTAGATTATTTTGAGTCACTATCAGAGAAATGAAGAAAGAGTTCAAGTTCAAACATTTCAATAAACAAAGATGTAAAAAGTTCCCCTTTGATGTCACTTTCTGTTTCATTTTGGCTGAGCCAAGTTTAAAAGAAATAATACCAGTAATGTAATGACGTGTAAGCCCGTGTGTATTATGTCAAGTTTCTTAAATATAAAGATGTTTTCTTTGAAAGATAGTCACGTCACATTCAGTGTAAGGTTTGAGGTTTTGCAGTGTTGCATGAGACTGTATAATGTTTTTCTCAGGAAAAGGCGATTTTACTTGAAAACTCTGGCAATGTTTTTTTTTTTTGCTGTTTTTTGCTGTCAGGTAAACCACGCCATTTCTTTTATAGACAGCTATTTATAGTCCACTTTTAATTAAACAGACACAAAACATTCTATTCAGTCACTGCACGTCACCTACAGAACACCATAACTTTAGTTGTTTCGCCCCTGCAGTGTCCATGACTAAAAGCCAGGCACTCAGAACTATTTGTCTCATTAAGTGCAGTTTGTATCTCATTAAATCAAGCCAGGGAGAGACTTAATGACCCCACAGACTAGCAAATTACAGAGTCACTATTGCAAACTTTAATTAGACTTTACCAACTGCCATCAGATTTGGCAAGGTATTTTAAAGGCAGACTTTTTTTTCAAAGAAATCCCAAAGTAAAGTGCTTCAGCTCCACCAAGCAACTTTACACATCCCATAACTGGTCAATAATGCCATTTGCTTTATTTAGAGAGCTTTTTTTTTCTCCTCCCTTGCTCTGCTAAATTGCTCAACATCATGATGCAATTAGGGTTTTTTTAATCACCATTTTAGCAGTTACAGCGCGGCTGTCCGATTTCCTGCAACAAAAAAAAGAGTGGAGCCATTAGTGCAAGTAATTCCACACAGCAGGCCTCCAGTTGTGATCAGAGCAGGAGAAAACAACAAGCTTCACGATGGAAAACCTGAGCTAATGTCCTCAATAAGCCTTGTTGTGTGTTTTTAATCACTTATAAGACATAATGAATAAGAAAGACCTGTAATTGTGATATGATCCCTTTGCTGTGTTCTCTGCTGTCTCTTTGTGTTCTTCAGGTTTTTATATCATGACATATGCAATATTGAAATGTGTATCCCTTAAGGTTTCCTAAATGGGTCTGGAGGAGCGCTGTTGCAAGGTCAGCAGTGAGTCATGGAGCTGCAGGCCACTGGGGATTGTGGTTCAGCTCCAGGATCATTCGCTACTGTGTCATTGTTAGACAAAGATGTTTCAGTGTCAAACTTTTTAATGTTTTCTACAAAAAAAAACTATAATAAATAAAAAACCTATATTCTCTCTGCTGCAAGCCACACAAGTCATTTTATGAGAAACAAAACAAAACGATAAGAGTATTTTTGCGTCAAGCCAAAACCGTATACCTGGCAAAATGACGGATACTCTTTGCAGTTCAGTTCAGTGCAGAAGTCAAGCAGCAACGTCCACGCAGCGGGTCAGGTATTAAAAAAAAAATCATGCACTTATTGAGTCAAAAGCAAAACAGAGAGCCTTCTTGTCCTGCTTAAATGCTTTCTTAACATAAACGCAGCCAGGGCTGGGGTGATATCTGATAAAACAGATCAAAATTACATTATTGGCTTTTATAGCCCACTGAAAACATAGCCCAAAGGTATGCTATTTGGCAAGAGAGCAGCTCGTAATATGTCTAAGAATTGTTACCATCTGGCTTGACTGCAGGGAATGCTTCTCTCTTAAAAACCTCAAAGTCGAAATGATACCAAGTAGAAAAAAATGCAGCATTCATAACCAGGTTGGCTTTTTATGGATGCCTGTCCACATTGATCTGGCTCCACGCTGTCTTGAAGACAACTCGCGCTATTTAGGAATAATCATTTTAACTCCTAAAAGTGGACCTTTGATGCCGCAGCATCCGAATAGAGTCTAACTCCTAAAGCCTGACAGCTGCTTTGTGATTTTTTTTCTTTTTCTTTAAAAACTACAGTCTGTTCAGTTACAGCATAGCAGGAGGATAAGAAGGAAAGCAGAAAAGTGTTGTCAGTTTTAAGCTAATAGACAAAAAAAACAAATGCAACTTTTTTCCTTAATGAACAACAGCAACGTATTTCTTCATACGCACACCCCCAAACCTGGCTTTTTAACTCTTTTCACTGAGCTACACCCTTCTAATCGCACTTCTGTACACAGTTTCAACCTCCATTACCTCATTATGAGATTACAATGTCAATGCGGTCAGAATTGTGACAATTACAATAAGTGGTGGAGTAATTTTCGGCGTTAAATAGGCTCTTTGTGTTCCATGTTGCTGTATATTTCCGTGGGCTGTCATGGGTTGAAAGGAAGGGAGTCTGATATGTTCTCATGTGCACAATGAGGCCAGCGAGGAAAATAAATGCATGTGAGTGTGTGTGTGTGTGTGTGTGTGTGTGTGTGTGTGTGTACACAAGACTATACAAGTTACATATTGGTATTAGCAAACACACACTCAGAGTCACTCAAGCTGCTGCAGAAAGGTGTGTGTGTGAAGCCTGTGGCATATGAAACATGAGTCCCTGTTTAGCAGTGTGAACGGTGGTGGTGTTGGTTGGGAGAGTAAATGGGGGGGGGGGTCTTCTGTTGTCTGAATGCCTCCTTGACCTGTCACTTTTGATGATGTGTGCATGCTCGTGCATGTGTGTGTGTGAATCCAACAGACATCTACAGAAGGACAGCAACCCCTTCTACCCTGCGCCTCCTCCCCCAGTTCTGATATCCTCTCATGCCCCCTGCCCCTCTCTCTCTCTCTCCTGGCGCCCTGGTATGAGAGAGAAAGCTGTTGTTAATAAAAAGTTTTCAAATAATGGGATGAAAAGGGAGGTGAAATTGAGCAGCCCAGGCTGTATTATTTCTTCTCTGTATGGGAGCTGGCCTCTCGCGGTCTCTCCGACGCTCTCCGACCAGAAGGGGGTCGCCAGCTCGGTGACCACTCCTGCCCTGGGGCCAAAGCAAATGATTTGCCTTTCTGAGGCTTCAAAGGGGAGCAATTACACTTAAGTAACCAAATGAATAGATAGCCCAGCTTGGCAGCAGTTTGGGGGAAACAGTGGAGTCCTTTGAGGGAAGAGGCACCACACCTTTGGAGTAATATGTAACAGTTCACATCCCTGAGAGGGAGGGGGGGGGGGAAGAAAATAAACAAGTGAATTATCTGCCACTGAATTCAGAAGAAGAGAAATGCGCTGAAACTGACCCAAACCAAAACAACAACATCACTGACAGTGGTTTACCAATCCAGCCGATAGCTTTTAAAGTAATTGTTGCTTTGCAGAAACAGCAACCCAGCCGCTGCAGCATCTTACGAACACATTTCATTCAGTAAGCTATTTATACTTTATGTTCTCTGATGATTTCTATTATAGTTCCTCTCATTTGTTTCATAATTAACTAACCAGCCATAATGCAATTAGTGCATCCACAAACTTCAAACAGTTTCTTGTCCAAAGAGGCTTCAAAAGCGATGATGCTAAATTAAGACATAAATCATTCTGGAGCTGAAGTAAACTGAATGTGTTACACAAACATTAATTGCAGTCTTGAGAATGTTGAGTTGGGATTCCTTGAGTGGCACACATAAAGTCAGCCTCTGCCCGCTGATGAAAGGCTTGAAAAAGGGCCCATTGAGTGAAGTGGAGACTGGGAGTTTGGTAGGGGAGCTCACCTGTGGAGAGGAGTCTATAGCTGCATAGAAGGCCCAACAGCTGCCAGGGTTGTAAGTCTAGGCTCCTAGTGGAGCCGCAGAATGGGAAATGCAAGAAGCTCTTTGAATGTGCTGCCACTTAGTAACAGAAGGCATGTGCCAAACTTGCAGGATGAGAATGAAAACTCCCCCTTCGGAGTTCACTAAATATCAGCAGCGACTCTTTTCATCCCCTCCCCGTCCCCCTCACCCTCTTCTTTCTTTCTCTTTTAGTCTATTATAATTCCTCCATAAAAGAACAATAGTTGACTGAAAGACCCCCAAACCACAGAGATATACCAACAATCGGCAGGGAGAGAAGAGCAGGGGGGAACTAGGCTGAAGTGTGGAAGCCATCAATTACAGAGGGCCTAAAGTTAACATCCCAGCAGGATATGTGCATTAGAATGCAGATATAGACAGGCTATGGGCGGCAGATGCCAAGCGGAGCGGTCAAAAGAGCATCTCAGGCTCCTGAGAGGACATGTGCAACGTGAGAGACTCTTGCCTCTGCTGCCTCGCCCTGGAATCTACAAAAGAATAGAAAATTAAACTGAATGATGATTGTAGTCAAAGGAGCCATTGTGTGAAACTAACTGGAATTATGGGTTTGAAATGTGACAAACAACTGACATGTCACATAATGGTTGCCAATACACATGGCTGTGGTGCAGACTCAATAAATCTCACACATCAGCAGCAGTGGGGATGAATGTGGCGGGAGGGGGTTTCCACCGCTGCAACAAGTGGCCCTGTGAGCCCCGGTCATCGAAGACGCGCCGTGATTCCTCCACACGGGCCTTTCAAACAGGATTATTCTGGCTGCTCAGCAAGATCAGCCCTCCAGGCTTCCTCACGCTGCTAATTTACACTTAAGCCTGCAGGCTATTTTCACAGTCAATACAGTGCGGTTGTATTTTCAGGCTCATTAAGCAATAGCACAAATAAGAGGGGGGGGGGGGGGGGGGGGGTTTACCCCAAAAAC
>JARVJO010000111.1:10466762-10477221 GCA_031762555.1 Cynodonichthys magdalenae | reverse complement strand
GCAGTTCTGAAGGCAAAAGGGGGTCCAACCCGTTACTAGCATGGTGTACCTAATAAAGTGGCCGGTGAGTGTATTTGTCCAAAAAGCTTTTTAAGCTACACACTCAAAATGAGCTCCATTCTCACCCCATGTGTAAGTTGTAGTTATGTTCAGGAACAAAGAAAAAAACTTTTGCTGACATACACTAAGGGTGTTTAATGTGATCTCATAAATACTAGTTCTATTAAAAAAACGTATAGATTTAACCATGGAGTTACATATGAGGAACTATTCGGGCCACACTGAGATTTTTTTTAATTATGAGATTAAAGTCATATTACCAGAAAAGACCATAATATTACGAGAAAAATATTGAAATATGAGAATAAAGTTGTAATATAACGAGAAAGTTGTAATATTGCAAGAGTAAAGTCATAATACAAAAATAAAGTCGTAATATAATGAGAGTCATAAAATTTTGAGATTAAAGTCATAATATTACGAGAAAAAGTCATATGAGAATAAACTCGTAATTTTGTGAGAAAAAAGCAATAATATTACAAAATAAAGTTGTAATATAACGGAAAGAAATTGTAATATTATGAGAAAAAAGTCAGAATATTATAAGAACTCCTACACAAAAAATCAGTATTACCATTGCACTGAATTGAGGAATGTTGAGCATCTTATGAAGTTATACTTTGGTATCGGTTTTACAAATAAACACTTGATCTTTTAAAACATCAGCATCAAGTTATCAACAGTAGCAATACTTTGGAACAGTTGTGCAAATGACTATATTGATTCATATGATAAACTGAAGCTCTATGGCATTGCAGTTAATGGCTGCTTTGATGCATTTTAGTCATCACATAATGTGGATGGAAGCATATTATGCTAACAGTGATCCAGAAGTAATTACGAACTACTTCATAAACACAGTGACACTGTCGACGGCAGGTTCAAGTCGACCCAGTAATGTAAATTGGACAGGTCCTGTAAGATTATGTCTTTTTTCATTATATTACAACCTTTTTTGGTAAGATTTGTTAAGACTTTCTTTTCGTAATATTAAACTCATTCTCATATTATTATTATTTTATTTTTGTAATTAAAATAATATCTTTGTGTGACTCTGATACTCAATGGAACTCTTTTCAACTCTTTGGATTAAACACGTCAAAATAGATGTATGTAATAAATGTGAGGTACCTTTAAACAGTTAAACACAAAATAATGTATTAATTTATTCTTCCATTTCTGACTCCAACAATGTCTGTATGTCTCACAAAGAAAGACAGCTGCTCAAAATGATTTTGTAGCCATGCATTAACTGGGTGGCCACAAGTCATTATTTCATGGCCACACATGAACATTTTTTAATCCAGTGTCACCAGATGGGCTCCGTACTGATTGAATAGCAAGAAGAGACAAACCAAGGAGTCGTGTGATCCCGGCTGTCCTGAATTGCGTCTGCTAGCTGCATTTGGACTAACAGGAGAGGGTACAGGTTTATGTTTACTCACCAAATACATCTAAGATAGATAACATCACGCAGAGCACAGCATGTTAGGAACACGACTTTAAACATACAGCAAACCAAAATCCAATGCTTCAGTTTAGTTACAGACTCACTGTTTTTACCCTTCAGCACAAACATGCCATATTTGTATTACTTAGTTTATGCTGTAGCCAGAGAGTTTGAAGCAGTTTTCACACCCAGTTAAATGTCTGTGCCTGTATTTGCTGAATGTGTGTTCTGTTTGACTTGCATAAAACTGCACCATCACTAACATGAATTAAATGAGATCTCTGTGGTCCGTAACTCTTCTCTCCATAAACCCTTTAAATCCAGCTTCCTGTTTTCTCAACACTGTAATAATAATCTATGATTTACAATGCTGAACATCACATTTGAACATTGCAAGTTTAATTGGAAAGTCAGTGTTTTTGAGGCTGGCTGCTGGATTTGAGGAGTTTGTAGGGTTTTTCAGGGCCTGAGTTCTGCAGGGAAATGATAAAGGCTGCTGATGCTGACGTTTGCATCTTGGCATGAGTATAAACTAACTGCTGAAGCAAAATGTCTTTCTTTCTTTCTTTCTTTCTTTCTTTCCTAATTTGTCATTTTTCTTCATTATTTTGTCTCCATCACTTACTGTACATGTCTGAAATTCCCTGATTATGTTTAACATCATGAAGTCCTTCTAAACATTACACTTTAGAGATAATAACCTGTGTAGATGCTCTTTTTTAAATAATTAAACCCCTCTTGTGTCCATGTCAACATGTAGGATCCAGAACATTTTACGATGTGTCTTTTTCTCTCCTGCGTATTAATGGCATTCCATGTTGCTTCTGTTATTTCTTTAGCTTCATGTTGTACTTTCTTTAGTTTTCTGTTGTTCCACATGTCTAGTTCGATGTATCCCTGAGTACACCCCTTTAACTCCAGTTATTGAAAGACAAAAGCAACCCTGTGTTCTCTTGGTGGATTTCAGAGGAAGTGTCATGATTTTATTACTCGTTTTAGTTTTGTGTAGGCTTTGAAACATCTGAAACTGCTCAAATTTATTTAGCTAGGTACGAGTCCTACAGTAATGGTCTGCTCTCTCTGTCTTATGTTCTACCTATTTCCTTTTATCTGCTTTTTACAAAGTTGCTCTCTGCCTCTCTTTCTCCATCAAATGCTTTTTTTGAATTGGCTATCTAACAAGACTAAATGTTATTTTAATGAGCCTAATCAATGCCCCAATCTGACAGAAAATCAGGTTTTAGTCAAGTGTTTTCCTTCATAATAAACAAGTGTGAATAATATGAAATCAAGCTTATTTTATTGTCATTTTGGTCCTTTATCATTATTCAGAATGCTCCTGCAAATCCTAATGTTCTATTAGTTAAATTTGATTGGTTGTAGAGCAGTTGTTTTGTAATCTTTTCAGGAAATTTTCCTAATTTGCAAGCCTAAAATCTATGTAAACGGTGGACATGTTGTGTTTTTTTTTTTTTATCCTTCGTATCTGTGACCCAGGCTGTTCTTTCATTCTTGTCTGTTTCTTTCACTGTTCTACTCGTTTTCTTTTTCCATCTGTGATGTGGGGTCCGGCTCATGTTTGACGTGTCCCTCCTTCTCCATCTCCATTTCCTGACAGGTAGTGTCTGGCACTATGTTAGAGCCAGCGCATCCTACACCCCCTATTTACCTCCCCTGTGCGACCCCAAGGATGGCCACTTGCTTGTGGATGGTTGCTATGTTAACAATGTCCCAGGTCAGATTTTAAACACCCACTCACCAAAACCTCCTCCCCCCACTCGTCCTTAAGTGGATAACCAACCACTTGGCGAACCTCTTTTTTTTAATTCTTCCCAAGTTTTCACCTGTAACTAACCCTTATAAGACCAGGTGGATACTGGGAGTCCATGGTTTGGAAGGAAAGACTTAAATCAGTTTGTGCTTCCTATTTTACAAATTATGCACATCCTATCTGGCTCCCTTTGGTTTGTAATGCATTTAAAAGACTGTTGGCCCAATACTATGTGGCTACATAATCCAGCGATGCAACATGTACAGATCTGGGATAAGTTTTTGAGATATTTTCGGGGTGTCAGAGAGAAGTAGGTTTAACAAGTTTCTTTTGGCTCTTTAAATTTCTACAAATATAAATCTTTATGACATAAAATTCAGAATGTGGCTCCTAAAAAAATATCCCCTTGTGTAACACAACACTTGTTTATTTTCTCATTAATTTACAAAGACACAGTCAGTTTATGGAGCTTAGAAGGGCTGAGCCACATGAAACATCACGTCCACGTCATACATCTTCAACTGTTGTGGATCAGTGTGTATTTCAGTGGATTTAAATGTTTTTTGTCCTGTGGACTTAACTACAGCTTGTTTCCCATGAGCGTGCCTTTCTCCTGTTTTCATTTCAATCATCTGTGCCTACAGGAACATAATCAGCCTCTCCTGCCCAGCTCCTGTTCTACTCCCTGGCTTTGCTTTTCTTTTATCTGCATGCCAGTTCTCGTTGATAAAGTGAGCTGATCTCTGTATTTTCATACATTAGTTGTAATTATCTGGCAATACGTGTTCTGGATCCTGCTGTTGCACATCTTTAGATCTTTACACAAACCAAAACAATCCCTTAAATTTGAGATAAATCTATACCGAAGGATCTGAGCACTCTACAGTAGGTGGTAGTCCCTATAAAATCACATTTTAGTCAAATTAATCTGCACCCTTCACTTTCCTTTGAGGTGCTCCTTATCCTTCCAATCCATGCAGCGTCTGGCCTGCTTCTGCCCCCTGCTGGCTCTGACTTGACCTGCAGGACTGAGGAGGCTGGTTGCTTCTCTGCCATGTTCATGATCTGGAAACAGTGTCACATCAACAGCTGCTACTGCTTTGTCTCTAAACGCAGTGAGAGTGTAGAAACTCAGTTCCACTAGGTTCCACTTAAACTTAACTGACAACTGCTTTAATTACAGTATAAGTGGACTTTGCAACACTTAGAAAAAGAGTAAATATACATGATTACAAGCAAGACAGCACTGTTGATGGGATGCAGTTTGGAGATCAAACAAACTTTGGTTCTTTGTGATGGTGCCGTTTCCTTTTTCATTGTTTGCACAAGTCACACAGAGCTTCAGTGCTTGGTAATGAGGTTTGAGCGCAAACCTTTGCAGGGATCGATCACCTTTCCTTTGGCTGATGTCCCTGCAGTGTTTGGATTGTGGTCTGTGTCGACACTAATCTAAAAACGTTTAACAAACATTACTGAGATGTTATCCCCACCTTCCTCCTCCCCCCTCCTGGTGTACCAGGCTCTCTGTGGCGCTATGTGCGGGCAAGCATGACCCTCTCGGGGTACCTGCCGCCCCTGTGCGACCCCAAAGATGGCAACTTGCTAATGGATGGTGGCTACATCAACAACCTACCAGGCAAGTACAGGTGGTGGCTCCCTAACCCACCCCACCCCAGCCCACTCCCCAGTCAACATTTTGAATATTTCTCAATGTCAACCCACCTCCTATTTACTGAAGGGGGGAGAAGGGGTAAAACATGGATGGGGATGCTTTATATAGAGGGTTAATCAATTTAGTAATATTCAGAGGTAAGTAAATATGTATTGCATTTGTGCTGAGTTTTCCCAATATGAATAATAAACCAGTATAATTGATCTCTCGTGTAACAGGTTATTTATTTAAAAATTGGAGAAAGGATCTCAAGCACTATATGTACTGTTTACACAAATTCCCCAAATTGTAAAAAAAACTAGTCACCTTTGTCAATTTGTTTTGGTAGTTGGTCTTTAATGGTGAGATTCTTCCTTGAAACTCTGAAATACTTGGTTTATAAAGATGGGAAAAGTCAGCATTTAAAGAAATGTTAAGTATTTTTTTCTTTATTGAAATAAAATATTTTGATTTAAACCATTAGTTGCGTTTGTCAAACAGTCTGGTGTCAAATAGGAGCTGAATTATAAATGATGTGAGAGAATTTTTTTCTAATTTACTAATAAAACTATTTAGGAATCTGCATTTTCTTTTTTACAAAAGACATCAGTCTGTTTATATAAATATACTTTGTGAGCTTAACACTTGATTTTTTGTAGGGCTGGGCGTTATTTCATTTCAAGACCAGAATCCACTGTGACATTTGAAAAATTTCTGGCTTTAAATTATTACTATAAAATCTTATTATTTAAAAAATAATTGCCTATTAAAATTCTAGATTTACAATTTACTGGGTTTATCTGATGAGTACAAATTTTTTTCATTGAGATGTTTCAGATGTTCAATGAACATTTCACATCCCTATCGCCTAGCCCTATAGTTTGTGTTGTACTTTATTGTGATTTTAAAATTAATGTTTGTTTTCTGTGAAGTGAAAATATGAATTTGATGTTTGTATTCAGATTGTGTGAGGTGCTTTTTTAGTGTGAGAACCCTATAAATACCTCTGGTTAAATTAATAAAAAATTGCACTGTGCCAAATACATTTATCAACCCTTTTATTGGGTTCACCTGTTCAATTTCCTGTTAACACAAATGGCTTATCAGCCAATCACATGGCAGCACCTCAGTGCCCTTACACACCTAGACAATTTCCTCAAACTCAAATAGAGCATCAGATTAGGGAAGACGGGATGTGATTTTGAACGTGCATGCACCGTCTCCGCTTTGTTGATGAAAATGTTTTGTTGATGTCAGACGAAAGTGAACGAATAGTTTTAGATGATAGAAAGGCAACTGTAGCTCAAATACTCACTTGTTCCAACCAGTTTCTGCAGAATATCATCTCTGAAAAGCACATCAAACTTTGAAGCAGATGGGTTACAGCAGCAGAAAACCACACCAGATGTCACTCATGTTGTAAACTAAGAACAGGAAACTGAGGCTACGACTTGCACAAGATCACCTCAATTAGACAATAAGGGGCTGGAAAAACATTGTCTGGTCTGATAAGTCTATGTAAACCCTAGAGGTGTTTGTGTGCAAAATTCCCAGTTGATCAGTAGTTTCTAAAATACTTAGACCAGCACACATCTTTGACATCTGGCACAAACAGACATGCCACACTCAAAGTTACTTAAAGGAGAAATATCATTCTTTTAAAACATTCTTTTGCATATTTAAATCTTTCAGTTGGGGTCTAAAGAGGAACTGCAATGCTTTGGTCTGAGTTCCTATTATTGTAACTCCACAAGCCCCTCTTTCGCCCCTTTTCTGAGGTGTGTCTCAGATCAACTCATTTTAATGCTGTCTCCTTAACTCCAAACGAGGCACTTAACACTCCACCCCCCTCCAGCTTCCAGAAGACTATACCTTATTGGCAGTTTGGTTGCAAATACTGTGACTTAATAGTTCAGAAAGAATATAGATATCTACGCAGCAATTTTCTGCACTCCTAGAGACTCCAAGTACACAAACAAATGTACAGTATGTAACAGTTAAAAAAAAAAGTGGATTTTGCATATGTCCCCTTTAAATCCGGGGCGGCACGGTGGCTCAGTTGGTAGAGCTGTTGCCTCTCAGGAAGGTCGCCGGATCAAATCCCAGCCCGGAGACCTTTCTGGGTAGAGTTTGCATGTTCTCTCCGGGTACTTCTGCTTCCTCCCACAGACCAAAAACATGACTGATAGGTTAATTGGTAACTCTAAATTGTCCCTAGGTGTGAGTGAGAGAGTGAATGCTTGTCTGTCTTGTTTGTCTCTATATGTGTTCCTGTGATGGACTTGCGACCTGTCCAGGGTGTACCCCGCCCCTCACACTGGCACAAATGGATATGGGCACCAGTGACCCTGAAAGGAAGAAACTGGTATAGATAATAGATGGATGGATGGATGGTCCCCTTTAAATCCCATCTTTTCTTTATTCTGATTTCTGAAAGCATTGAGTTGCTGCAATGTGATAGGCTGACCTAATAAAGTGAACAATATTTCTGTAATGATACTAAAACTAATATAAGTTTTTTATTATGGTGCACAGAAAAAGCCTCTCCTAAATCTGTATTTGTGTCTTACAACTAAGACTACAGTTTGTTTAATTTTTTTTTCTTCGTAAAAATGTTTGTGAAATAAGAAGCTTTCTGAGCCCAAAGATCAATCTGGCTAAAGAAAGTCCATTTTTATCAAAGTTATAACCCAGTCTTTTTTATCAGTTTGTGCTGGATCATCTGCTTTTTCCAGTTTTTCTGGGTACGTTGTTTCATTGCTTTGGGTTTCTGGAATGTCTTCCTGTTTCTGTATTCAAATAGGCTAAACATCACAAAATTACTCATTGCTGCAAGGCATTTACACTCAATCTGTAGGCCATGACTTCAGGCCCTAAAATTGAACAGTAAACAGTTTTACTTTTCCATATATCAGTGTTTTGTCTAACTAATTGGCCGTAAACGCCCTGGTGTGTGTCATCCTAAACTGATGGTTTTGTGGTGTAAGTCTGTTGAAACATTGTGGCTTTCTCAATGAGTGTTTACAGAAACTGAGACTTTCCTTGAGAGTGTGGTTTGTTGTTTTATCCGCCTTGGTGCTGGTTTTTTGTCGAATTGACTTTGAATGTCTCTCTGATCGTGCACGTTTGTGAATACTGGTGTTGCACATCTAACAGCGGACATTGCAAGAAACATGGGTGCCCGAACAGTCATTGCCATTGATGTCGGTAGCCAAGATGAGACTGACCTCTGTAACTACGGCGACAGCCTGTCTGGCTGGTGGTTGCTGTGGAAACGGATCAATCCCTGGGCAGAGAAAGTAAAGGTATAATAAGCATTGGCAACACAAAAAGCTGGTCATTTTTGAAATAGCCATTTTGAGCTTCATCATAATTGATTCTTAGCATCAGTGATTTGTTGTTAAATCCGTAAATTTAAACATATTTTACCATCTGCAATTGTGATTTTTAGTAGCTTTTTAAGTGAGCATTACTGCTCTCGTTGATCACTCTGACAGGTTCCAGACATGGCAGAGATCCAGTCTCGGTTGGCGTACGTGTCTTGTGTGCGGCAGTTAGAGGTGGTAAAGAAGAGTGCCTACTGCGAGTACATCAGACCCCCAATAGACCGCTTCAAGACCATGGACTTTGGCAAGTTTGATGAAATCCATGTGAGTGACTCCCTGAATATTATATAAAATGCATAAGTTATGCGTTAAACACCAATGATGACTGGATATAAAGTAAAACAACTAAAAGTTCTTGCTCATTTACTCAGCTCTGTTAAATACCTTTTGCAGAGGCGATAATATGTCTGAAGACAAAAATTGTTTTTGTTTAAAAGTTTACTCACCAGCAAATTAGGGTATTAAACACATCGCTCAAATACTACATCAAACAGATATGGCCTGATCTACTGAAGGTTTGCGTGTATAAAAACGTGTAAACTTGATAGCTCGAGCAAAGTGGATCTACAAACCCTGTGCACCGAGGATTACATCTGTAAAATGAGCAAACGTGGATGCAGTCCATTCAGTGTTTGTCTTCATGACTTTGCAGAATATATGATTATGGTTATCAGAACACACACAAAAAAGGAAGGAGGATATGCAAAGATGATCATTTAGCACCTGCAATGTGATTTATCAAACATGAAACTGATTGCAGTTGCTGTTTTTGAGTCACAGTTTTATGAACCAACTGTGGTGAGAAGGAGACATGGGTATAATGACAAATAATGGAGAAAGAGAATTTTCTGTGGGTGTGTCAACATATTTGGTCAGAAATAAAAATAGAGGCATATTTTCCCTACGGGGGGTTGGGGCTGTCTCTGCCTAGAGGGGTTAAAGTATCCGGCTGTCTTGTTCAAGAGTGATGGTAGGATAGAGCAGATGGATGGACGGATTGGAGCCTTATCCTCAGTAATGAGGGCGTTGCTTCGGTCAGTCACGGTAAAGAAAGAGCTGAGTCTAAAGGCAAAGCTCTCGATTTACTGGTCTGTCTATGTACCAACCCTCATCAGGAGGCGTGGATCATGATCTAAAGAATAAGATTCTGGATACAAGCGTCTGAAAAGTACTTCCTTCATAGGGTGGCCGGGCTCAGCCCTAATAATAAGGTGAGGAGCTTCATCATCCGGGGGGAGTTTGGAGTAGAGCCACTACTCCACATCGAAAGGAGTCAGTTGAGGTGGTTTATCTGATTAGGATGCTTACTGGACGCCTCCCTTTAGAGGTGTTCTGAACAGTCCCACTTGTAGGAGGCCCCAGGAAAGACTCAGGTCTCACTGAAGGGATTATGTATCCTCTCTGGCCTGGGAACGCTTCGGGGTTCCCCAGGACGAGCTGGAAAGTGTTGTTGGGGAGAGGGATGTCTGATTTTTCTCCTAGACCTGTTGCCTCCTCAACCCAACTATGGATAAATGGCCGAAAATGGTGATGACGACATCAGTGCAATTTTTCAGCTGCTGGAGGACCTTAGGGCTCATTTGGATATTTTGCCATCTTCTTTTCACTTAATCGGCATATCTTCTGGTATTGCTAACAGCACTCACCTTTTCACAGTTGGCCTCCCAAATCACGATTCTTCTTGCAATGCTTAGATTTATCTGCTGGAGTTCACCATTATATTTATTTGCCTCCTTCACCAAGACCTCATGGCTTCAGACTTAATGTGTTTACAGCCACTCTGCTCTCCCAAACTCTCCCCAACTCTAACAGCCAGTACCACATGCAAAATCCTCTTTTCAACAGGGTGATCTGCACCACTTTTGCACCTGTTATCAACTGGTGCAAAACATCACTGGCAACACACCTACATGCAATTTTTAGTTTGCCCACATAATTTAACTCTCAATTTTTGGGAACTTAGTGAATCAGGCCCATAGTAACTAATAATTGTATTTCAAGCCATTAATTTCCTGTCTGTCAGGTCTCTTTTTGCAAATGAGACAATTGTGTTTCAATGAGACTGGTTCACACCGGACGCGTTTTGAGCAGCGGAAGCAGCCAGTTTACCTGCAAAGTCAATGGTGGACGCGCGTCTAGGT
>JARVJO010000111.1:10434940-10446941 GCA_031762555.1 Cynodonichthys magdalenae | reverse complement strand
GGATTCAACACTAGAATTGTTGTCGTCTTTTTCGCCAATAGAAACAGCCGGTTGTTGATCACATGACTCCCGTAATGTGAAAAAAGTGTTTCCATTGCAGTTTTGTGAAATAAACCAATTTCGATACGGCTGAAAAACCACCTCATCCTAGCGCAAAACAATTTTGTCGAAAAAGGGAACTTTTTTCGAAATTGATGTGTTTCCATTAAGCAAATTTATTTTCGAAATTTTAATTTGCGCATTTTCATAATCAATGGAAACGCGACTACAAACTGCAGCTCATTTGATGCACATTTCATTAAAACAAAGTCATTATGTCCTACCTTTACTTATAACTTAAGTCCATGCAAAATATCCCATCTGAGTCCAGATACTGTCACATATTGAAAAAAGGCAGGTGAAAAAAATTTTCTCTCAGGGCATCCACACTAATGTCCAACTGTTTCAGAAGAGCTTTTTTCTCAGCTGTGGTGTGGCTCTTATTTACCTGCTGTTTGTAAGTCCAGTTTAGAAAATAGTTTGAGCTTTAATATATAATCCTCCATTCTAAAAGTCAAATTTGGCAGGAGAGAAAATAAATGGATCTCTGCTGCACTTCACTTTTTTTTACTCTATTAAACTGAACGTTTACAAAACAGATACCAAATACACACTTGGCTTGCTAACTGTAACTTTCTGTTACTTCTTCTGCAGCTCATGTGTTCTCTGAGCTCACAAGTGCCCCCTACGGTCTGAGAACTGCCAGCCTCCGCTAGTGTCTTTTCTCAGCCATTTCAGCTCACAGAACACGTTAAGGCTGTGTCACACTGCAAGATTTTAAAACAGTTGGCCCACTCTGAAAGACAGAGACACCACACGTGAGGATAAAAAAATCATGGATCTACCAGGTTTGGTCCTACAGTGTGTGGTGTACAGCCACAAGGCAAGAGGCAACACACCACACAAGGAAATAAATTTAATTCATGAACATATACCAGTAGATATCACTCGTGAAATAACGCAAGACTTCTTGAAATCTTGCGAGAATTCAAATCTCAGAGGAAAAATCTCACGTGATCTCCATAGAGACGAGTTTAAAGTAAATAAACATTTGCAACAAGGAGGAAACAATATTGATCATCTGTGGATTATTTTCAACAGAGAAAAAACAATTCCATAGTACTTTTAATGTCCAGCAGATTTTCTGGTGCGTCATGACAGTTTTTTATGTCTCCTGTATTTTGGAATCCCTCCGTGTTTATGTTACCTCACTTTCTGATTTGCTGCATGTCATATTCAACAGGATGGTTGGTCCTTGGGGAACACCACACATGGTGTGATATCGGGCCAAAATCAAAACATGTTGAATATCCCCAATTTTAGGTCGGAGTGGTCCAGGGCCCTCATGTATAAACGGTGTGTACGCATAACGAAGTTACGAGAGCCAGGTTCTACACACACGTCGGGATGTATCAAAACCAACGTTGCGTGAAAGGATGTGTGAATATACACACATTTTTCACCTGCCGTGAGAATGTGAGGCAGCCACGTAATGTTTTTCAGTCGACAATTTTAACCCACAAACTCATGAATCTGACCTGAATCCACAAAAATATGACTCTCTTCTGTTTTCTGGATGTAAGGAGCGTCTAAACACGGTGTTAGACTTTTAGTTTGAGATTTTATTGTTTAAACCTGAACAATGAAACTGAACCTCAATTAACCTCAGACAAGAAAACAGAGCAGCCTAAAAATGATCAAAACAACCTCAGTCCATTGGAAACTGTAAAGATTTATTTATATAATCTATATATGAGAGGCACACAGCTGAGGAAAATAAAAAGTGTGAATTGTTTAAGACGCATTTTAATTCTTACTAAGAAAATAAAAATTATTAGCGCAGCAGATTAATTCATGTTCTGGGCACGTCCCACAGGGAGGAGACCCAGAGGAAGACCCAGGACACGCTGGAGGGACTATGTTTCTCAGCTGGCCTGGGAACGCCTTAGGATTCACTGAGACGAGCTGGCCCAAGTAGCTGGGGAGAGGGAAGTCTGGGTCTCTCTACTTAGGCTGCTGCTCCTGCGACCCGACCCCGGATAAAAGGAAGAAAACAAACGGACAGATAGATTCAAATATTTGACCTATAAATCCAACTTAAACTACATTTTCTTTCTGCAATTTAAAGAGACGTAGAAAAATATACACTATAAAAAAAGTAAGTGTATAAAAAATTATTTGTTTTTTTCGCAGACATTATGGGACATTATGCTATTTTCATTAAAATTTTACAGTTTCTTAACATATTCACAGTACAATTCAATGTTTTCCACATATCATGACTGTAAACATTACTTAAAATATCAGTTTTTTGATTAACAATAATTCAATGTATTTGTTAGAGTAATATACTGTTTTGGGCGTCACAATCCTTTACTGTTGCCATTTGACAATTTTTAAAAATGCATTTTAAAGCGTTTTTACAGTGTAGATACTTGCATATGAATATTAAAAACCTAAATTTAAAAATTCTTAAACGAAAGTTTTTGTTATTATGCCACACAATAATGGAACAATGCAACTCAAATTATGAGGAAAACAGTTTGATGGATCTAGAGAAATGGTGTAAATGTCCACAATAAAAACTCAGGTTGGCTTTTGCTGCACATAAGTTGGACATTTTCCAAGTAAGTTTTAGGAGTGCAAGTTTTTGATCTGTGAGGGCGTTATTGTATGAACAAGTAGGAAATCCATAAAAACGTTTTTTGGGTGCTTCAAATAATTTGCACCTGCACAGCATAAGAGTTTGAATGACTGGCTCTAAAAATTTGAGGAGCCATTTTCCAAATTTGACCAACATTCAAAGTGTCATCAAAGATTGGCACCATGCAGAAATCGAATGGAAACACAGAATCTGTCTAAAACTTTTATTTATTCACTCATAACAGCTTGGTTGCTTTGTTCTGAACAAATGAGAATGCTTTTAAGCAGAAAGTGTGAAAACATTGTTTTTAATTTCTAATAATAGTCTTTCTTCACTTTATACAACCAACAATTTCTCCTCAGCTTTGACCATAATCTCTGAACTGCTGTATTTGCATTTAAATGTGGTCGGATATGTCATGAAGAAAATCCATGCTTTGATATGTCTTAAAAATAAATTTTTTCTCCAATTTTGTATCCTAACAAATAACTGCTTATTTACGCAAAAGAAAATAATGTTTTATTGCTTTTTATTTACCTGATTTAGAGATAGAAAACAAATATTCTTTACCCTGAAAACTGGAGAAGTCTTTTGTATAAAAGACAAAACATTTCAACAAAGAACCCGACCAGATGATCTGACTCAACCTTGTTAGATTTTTCTAAATACTGTATATTATTAAACATGCATCAGGACATTGTTTAAACGGGTTTTTAGGGATGTTGAATTGCTTTTTCTTATATAAGGGCTTGCAGAAGCTATTTCTTAGAATATATACTTTATCAACCAAAGAGTCAGATGTACAAAGAAGTGTTAATGAAATGTTTCATCCAGAAACGTTGCTATGGTCCATTTTTTCCCATTTATTTTTTTCCAGTAATTTTAGTTTTGCTTTTGAACCCAGCTTAGTCATCTAGAAGATTCTTGTTGGATAGAAATCTGAGCAGCGCTTTTTAATCGCTATAATAAATCCTACTGAGGGAGGGAGGTTATTGTGAATATTCAAAATACTTTCAGCCTAAATGTGACTTTCATTATTCGAGGCACTGAACAAGACATAATCCTCAGGGATCAAAAATCCCTCTCGTTTTCCTCCACAACTTCTCATTTTAAGTGACTGTAACCAAGCAACTGAGAGCTATAAGACTATTATCTATGGAGCAAACCACTTTTACATAAAAAATAAACAATAAAAAAACTTTTTTTTTTTGCTCAACTCAGACGAGAACAAACGGTGAGCTCTGGCTTTTCTACTAAAGCCTACAAAAATGAAACAAATTTAATTTTAATGCCATTTTCTGCTTATGATGCTCAGGTTTATTGTTCTTTTACATGAAACTGAAAGACAAACGTGCTCAAGGTGAAACATCTTTGTGACTGTTTTGTCACTTTAGAAATCATCATCAGGCCGTCCCCGATTTAAACGTTCCTTACAATGTCTACCTCATTATCCCGTTGGAATCTTATTATTGGGAGAAATTCCTCTTTTAAGGGTTCATGCTGAGAATTAATGTTTGCTTTTTACAAACACTTTTTTTCAGCACCTCAAAAAGAGACATTGTCATGTAAATATCAGTTTTTATTTCTTCTTGCACTTCACCAATGTTTCTAATTTTGTGAAAATATATTCCATCATTGTCTGGTTTGAGCTTTTTGAATGCATTTATGTACAAATTGTACACTTTGAATAATGCTGACAATTTTGCACAACAAAATTCTGATAGAGTAATGATTCCATGCAGGAAGGACTTCAGATTTCTTTTTATGTATCACAGATAATTTAAGCTGCTTTACAAGTATTAGAAAATTGCACAAGAAAATCCTAATTTATCCTAGTTTGATTGTTTGGTTTGGTTTAAATGTGTGATGTTGTCATACATGTCTTCACATCAAACTGAGGATTAAGTTAGTTTTGGTCAAAATGACCTAAGCACACTTTCAGATTCCAGCTTTTTACACTACAACCTCAATTCCATTGAAGTTGGGACATTGTAATAAATATAAATACAAACAGAAAAGACAAGAGGTGGCTCAGTGGCTCAGAACTGTTGCTTCTCAGCAAGAAGATTGCCCAATTAAATGCCAGCGTGGGACCTTTCTGGGTAGAGTTTGCATAATCTCTTCATGCATGTGTGGATGCTCTCTGGGCATTCTGGTCCGTCCCCACAGACTGAAAACATGACTGTCAGACTAAATGATAACTCTGAATTGTCCCTAGGTGAGAGTAAATGGTTGTTTGTCACTAAGTGGCCCTGTAATGGACTTGCAACCTCTCACTGTGACTTCTGGATATTCAATTCAATAATACTTTATTAATCTCAAAGGGAAATTAAATGTTGTTGTAGCTCATATTATCCTGGTTTCTTTAAAGAGTTGCTATAGATACTGATAGCTGTGGGCAGGAAGAATCTCTTCCATCTCACAGCGGATCTGAAGAAGCCTGTTGCCTGATTGCCCATCATGATTGATGGAAGAGATGGTTTAAACTTCCTCGTTCTCTCTCTCCTCTTTGCTCTTGCTCTGCATCCACTGCGCCTTCTTTTCAACTCACCTGGGAGTCGGGGCTGTAGTTGAGGTATTATTAGAGCTTTTGAGATGTAAATCAACTGCTCCTGGTTATAACAAACCACCATGTTGCCATGGTTATGTATCATAACAAATGTCCAAAAGTAAAAATGTGCCAGCAAAACTCCTTCCAGCTGCATAGCATCTAATAGCAGAGGAAATATTCATCCAAAAAAGCTATTTTTATCCAGAAAAAATAGGAATTAAAAAAAGTTTAAAAAGAAGATCTCAGAAAGAAAGTAACAGAGCTACTCCAATATGCAGCCACCTTGAGCGGCTCAATTCTATATGAGCACTAGTGACCCTGAAAGGAAGAAGTGGGTAAAAGATAATGGATGGATGGACAAAGACAAGTTATTTAATGTTCAAACAGATAAACTTTCTTGGTTTATTACAAATATTCACTCATTTTGAATTTGATGCCTGCAACAAGTTCCAAAGAATGTGGTACAGGTGCATGTTTACCACTGTGTTAAATCACCTTTCCTTTTAACAACACTCAATACATGTTTGGGAACTGAAGACATAATTGTTGAAGCTTTGTAGGTGGAAATTTTTTCCCTTTCTTGCTTGATGAACAACTTAAGTTGCTCAACAGTCTAGGGTCTCTGTTGTCGTATTTTGTGCTTCATAATGCTCCACACATCTTTAATGGGAGACAGGTCTGGACTGGAGGCAGGTAAGTTTGGTATCAGCACTTTTACTACGAAGCCACGCTGCTGTAACACGTGCAGAATGTGGCTTGGCATTGTCTTGATGAAATAAGCAGGATGTCCCTGAAAAAGACATGGCTTGGATGGCTGCATATGTTGATCCAAAACTTGTATGTAGCTTTCAGCATTAATGGAGCCTTCACAGATGTGCAACTTTCAAGTTACCCATGATATCTGTATTAACACACCCCCATCCCAACATCAGAGAGGCTGACTTTTGAACTTTGAGCTGATAACAATCCAGACAGGACACTTTTCCACTGTCAGTCCATCTCAGATGAGCTCAGCAGGCAGTGTTTTGCTGACAATGGTTTTATATATATAAATTTAATACTAATATAATGCTAATACTAATATAAATAATTCTAATATACACTCACCGGCCACTTTATTGGGTATACCTTGCTAGTACCGGGTTGGACCCCCTTTTGCCTTCAGAACTGCCTTAACCCTTTGTGGCATAGATTCAACAAGGTACTGAAAACATTCCTCAGAGAGTCTGGTCAATTTTAACATGACAGAATCACACAGTTGCTGCAGATTCGTCAGCTGCACATCCATGATGTGAATCTCCCGTTCCACCACATCCCAAATGTGCTATATTGGATTGAGATCTGGTGACTGTGGTGACCATTCAAGTACAGTGAACTCATTGTTGTGTTCAAGAAACCAGTCTGAGATGATTCACACTTTATGACATGGAGCGTTATCCTGCTGGAAGTAGCCACCAGAAGATGGTACACTGTGGTCATAAAGGGATGGACATGGTCAGCAACAATACTCAGGTAGGCTGTGGCGTTGCCCATCCACCTCAAGGTTTGACATGTTGTGCTTTCAGAGATGCTCTTCTGCAGACCTCAGTTGTAACAAGTGGTTATTTGAGTTACTGTTGCCGTTCTATCAGCTTCAAACAGTCTGGCCATTCTCCTCTGACCTCTGGCATCAACAACTGGCATTTGCGCCCACAGAACTGCCGCTCACTGGATATTTTCTCTCTTTTGGACCATTATCTGTAAACTCTAGAGATGGTTGTTTGTGAAAATCCCAGTATCAGCAGTTTGTGAAATACTAAGATCAGCCAGTCTGGCACCAACAACCATGCCACGTTCAAAGTTGCTTAAATCACCTTTCTTCCTCATTCTGATGCTCGGTTTGAACTGCAGCAGATCATCATGGCCATGTATGCATGATTGACTGATTCGACATTTATGTTAATGAGCAGTTGAACACGTGTAACCTAATAAAGTGGCCGGTGAGTGTATAAAAAAAATTATATTATAGAATGATGTTGGTTTTTAGCCTTGCCACATATTTGTAGAGATTTGTCCAGACTCTCTGAATCTTGTGATAATATTTTGGATTGTAAATGATGAAATCCCTAAATTCTTTGCAATTGTAGCTTGAGAAACATTGTTTTTAAACATTTGGGCTATTTGAGCAGTCCTCATCTTTCCCAGTATTTGTTGTCCCTGTCCCAGCTTTTTTGGAATGTGTTGCAGGCATTAAAGTCAACATGAGTTAATATTTGTAATAAACCAATAAAGTTTATCTGTTTGAAAATCAAATATCTTGTCTATGTAGTGTATCAAATAGAATATAGTGTAAGTTGAAAAGGATTTGTAAATCATCGTATTCTGTTCTTTTTTTAAGTTTTACACATCGCCCCAACTTCATGAGAATTGGGTTTGTACATTTTGACACCTGGATCATCCTGATGTTATAAATGGTTCCAGAGATATGGTTTTATTTCTCTGGCTAATAAGGATAACACATTGATATTTGGCGTAAATCTTATTTTTAGGTTATTGTAATGATGAATTTTTGTGTGTTATTTTAGAGAGAAAACCTCAAATAATATTTGGATAGTAAAATATACCAGCAAGAAAGACACAAAAGCTTTGCTAGCTTGCAGGGAATATGAAAAAAATTGAAGTCATTTTTTATTCCAAATTATGTGTTTTTATTCGTTTATTTTTTGTAGAAACTGCTCAAAAATGGTTTTAAATAAAATTATAAAGTTTATATTTCAAACATTTCAATGAAACGACCCGTAGTTAAGGTATTTATTTATTTTATTTTGACAAAATGCAATTGCTGCAAACTTTTCAACCACTTCAGCTACCCGTTTCTCCACATACACCTTTTTACGTCATCCTTTGTTTGATATGATGGGTCACATACAACCAAATCGGTTCTGGATAAGCTTTTTTTATGTTTTATTTTATAGCTTGCAATGAGTACCTTTTACTAAAAAACTAAATATTCAACTCTTTGTAATATTCCTTTCTTCCCCACATCTGGTTGTGTTTATTTGCATTTAGAGTGGAGAGGTGACGCCTGATCACAAGTGGCCACAAGAGACGTTTGCAGAGAGAAACGTTAGAGCTGACAGAGCTGTTCAGATATGTATGTCTCTGCTCTGTCAGCCACACTGCAGAGTCAAGTGACAGTCTGTTGAGTTGTCAACCTTTTGGACAAAGCAGACACATTGTTTGAAGGTGGCATGAAGGAAGCAATTTTATGTAAAAAAAAGCAAAAAAAAAAAAAAAAAACAACTATACTAAACAGTGAAATTGGCTACTTCACACAAACCTTTTCCATTGTTGTAATTTCTCCAGTTTGAATCAAGTTAATTACAAAGTGCACTCTTTCATTAATGCTGACAATTTCCCAGTGCTGATTGTTGTGCCTCAGGTGTCATCTATTGAACAATACAATGCAGCCAGCACTCTCCTCCCCAGGTGGTTTTACAATCGTTCACACTCTGTAAAAAATGTGACCATTATGTCTCACGTGTCAGTCAGGGAGGTAGACAGCTCAACGAGCCACAGAACGGGAGGATGTGTCAGAGACAGCTCAGCAGTGGATCAACTTCAACCTCCACATTTCACCTCAGTTCTTTCAAACATGACACCAAAGCAGGATCAAGGTGTAACAGATTGGAGTTTAGAGGTGGTGTGTGAAAGGGGCTTTCACCACTCAATATTAAGGAAGCTGTGAAAAAAATGTAAGAACCAAGAAAGGTAGTGCAGCTGCTTCTTTTCAAACATTTAGGAGAGTTTTCTATATGTTCCAGGACACAGGTTTTTCATACACTGATCTAATTAAGGCAGTGGAGGGTTATTATTTTTATGGCTTAATCTTTAATGTTTGTCATTATTTAAAATCTTGCTTCATTGCATTGCAGGGCACAGCTCATGGCCGATGTAGGCTTTAAGTTTGGCAACAAGTGTTAACACTCACAACTGAACTGAATCTGCGTAATTCCTCCATTCTGAAAGCAATTGATCTTTAAAGTAGAAGCTTAAAATTGTAGCTAAGCTCGTATAGATGGCTGACGTTGATAGTGATACTTTTAATGAAAATTTTGCAAGTGCTTTTAAGTACTTCTACTGAACTAATCTCATATAGCAATAAAGGAGGTTAATTTTCTGAAGGAACCTGTGCTTTTTCAATTTATGCTCAGGAGTAATAAAATAGGCCATTACACCACATTGGGTAAATTTTTGGTTGAAAAAAAAATCCTTTTGGAGTGGTTAAAATACAGCAGAACAGTCCCTCTTGTCAGGTTTTATGGAGTCAGACCCAGGAATGCAGAGTGAGACCCACGTGCACAAATCAAACTAAAGATTTACTAAGGAAAATCAAAGGTTAGCATGTCAGCAATAATAACAAAAACTCAAGGAGATATTGAGAAGAACCAGACTGAGCATAAAAGCCACAATGCCAGACTGCAGGCAAGGTATAACTTGGGGACTGAAGGTCTCTGCACCGTTTATTCAAACCTGTGAAATCTGCTGTCATTGTTGCAGTTGCATGAGAGATATGTAAATCATATCATTTTGTTCTCAGCTGTGTATCACCTGCATCGTCTACAAAAGACCCTAGGAAATCTTTTCACCCCCTCCACAAATGAAATTGTGTTATTTGTCAGAAATTTGTGGGTGTGTTTGTTTATCCTGAAAGCATTTGGAAGGCATTGCCATTTTTTTTGTCATACCTCGTTTCCAGAATCTGATTGTTGTACCCATAATCAGACACTTAACAAGTCAAATGGCCAAACATTCTTGGATGAAGATAACACAGCCGTTGTGCACGAAGAAATCTGTCTGCCAAAGAAAGTGTGGACCTTTAACTGGGAGAAATTTTTGGCCAAAGTAAAAGTGGATATCGGAGTGGAGATTTTTATTTTCCCAGAGTGATATCTCCAGTTGGAAGAAGCCCATCCTGTGATGTGTACAGCAGTGTTTCCCAACCCTGGTCCTCGAGGCAAACTGCCCTGCATGTTTTAGAAATTTCCCTGCTTTAATACACCTAATTCAGATGATTGCAGTTCAACAAAAGCCTGTTAATCACTTATCAATTGAAATCAGCTGTGTTGAAGCAGGGAAACATCTAAAACATGCAGGACAGTGTGCCTCGAGGACCAGGGTTGGGAAACACTGGTGTACAGCATCGGGAAGGGTTTCCCAGGAGCTCAGCGCGGTGTGTCTCATGGGCTATGAAAGGTGTGTGTAAAAATGAAAGATGAGCAAACATGTTTCCATATGTTTACTGTTCGACTCCAGATGGAGCATGCTGGGTTCTTAAATGGACTAGGGTTGATAAGAACACTCAACATATTTGGCCCAATGACAAAAAGGAACAGGTGTAAGTGGGTGGGGCAGAACCAAGGAGAGGAGCTCGACTGTGGAAAAGTACTGAGAGAGGCAGGAAGACAGAGAGGCAAAAGAAAGAAAGTGAACATGAAGAAGATTGGTCTGTCTAATTGGTCTTGTGGTACTGGAGCTTCTGTGATTCAAATTCAAAAACAGTTTATGAAAGAGAATCAACTCCAGTGTCCACTTTTCTCTGTGCTTTGTGAACATAAAGGTATTACATAATATATTTTGCTTTGTGCCACTCCAAGCCCACTTTAGGGTTCCTTGCCAACAGATCCCTCCCACTCTCCCTCTTCCTCTCCTTTAACCTTCTCTTGTTTCAGGGCTAATTGTGCTGTAAAGTTGACTCAACTAGTAAAGCTCAAATAGAATTAGCCCTGTTCTGCCTCATTTGGCAGAGGTAGAATTATCCAGCTCTTCATTGACGTGCTGCCCATGGTGAGCTCTGTTGCTGTCTGTTTGCTGGTTAAACAGCTGTGGGTAAACACAGTACAGGTAAAATCACTGCCACCCCCTACGGACAATCCATACAACTTCACATGCATGGATAGTTGAAAAATCAGGTCATTTATTCTACATTTTGGACCTAAAGAAGATTCCCATCAGCCAGCCTTCTGTCAGTCTGCTGGACTTATTCAAAATGTGTTGCTGATGATGAGGCTGAGGATTTACAAATATATGAACCCTACAGAACAACTTATTCACCATATAACTGGCAGAGGTTAATGAGTTGGTTCATATCTCTTATCAGTGTTCTTTACACAAACTGCAGCTCATTTGATGCACATTTCATTAAAACAAAGTTATTATGTTCTACCGTTACTTATAACTTAAATCCATGCACCACTCAAAATGTAACATCTGAGTCCAGTTACTGTCACAAGTTGAAAAATGTCATGGTGAAAAATGTTTCTCTCAGGACATCCACACCATAGACATTATATAAATAACTAGAAACCCTATGGCAGGCTGAACCGCATCGCGCGGCACCGCCATATTGGATGGGGGTCTCCTCACTTTCTAGGCAGCACCAGAGCAGCAACTTTGCCCTCATTTGGTGCATCAATCTGCGAAGATTTAAAAGCAGATCACATGGAATTATCTTTTTATACATAAGACTGAACTATAGTTTTGGTTATTTAACATTTATAATATTTTATCATTGTAGCTGATGTTATTTGGCAGTCTACACAATGATAACAGCAGGAACTTGTCTTTATCTCTTCCTGGTCTTTTTCTTCACATAGGGCTCCTAGTGACACAGACTTGAGAAGTTCTAATGAGAACAGAGGGTTTTGTTGTTCATTCAAACTCTAAAGTGAGCACTTTAAGACAGAAGACTGACAGGACGGCTCAGATTGTCAGGACTGTGATGTTAA
>JARVJO010000111.1:10360385-10373906 GCA_031762555.1 Cynodonichthys magdalenae | reverse complement strand
TTTGCACTGATGTATGTGAAATGCTCCTTAAATTTCCAGTGCTTGAAGGCATCTGTCATTATTGCTGCTTGAGCTGACATTGAACTGCGCACTTGCTGCTCCAGCACAGAAACAACAGAGTGGCATTGTGACTGGCAAAAATAATAGGACAGAGACAAGGAGCCGTAGCGGGAAACGGTGATATAGCAATAAAAAATATCATTAATGTAACTAATTACAGTTACACTTTTTTTGTAATTAAATTACGTAACTAAGTTACATGTAATTAATTACTCCCCAACACTGCCCACAACCACACTCAATTAGGGGTTCAGATCCATGGGTTTCTGGCTTACATTCTGTTCTGGACTGCGTTGGTCACTAAATGTGTATGTGTGTATATATATATATATATATACTGTATGTGTGGGTGTATATGTGTATGTATACTCCTCAGCGAGGTTATAATTATTGATATTATGAGCACATGTATTTTGCAGCTCTGTTAGGTTTTTTTTTTTCGTTTATTTATTTTTTTGTTGTTTTTGTTTTGTTTTGTTTCCTTTTGCAGGTGTGGAGGCAGATATCCATTGTGTTGTCTTGTGTTTTCTGGATAGAAATCTCACATATCTTCTTTTCTCTCTTTCAATCTTTTATTTCACTTTCACTTTTCTAATTTGTTCTTCTATTGGGAAAAAAAAGTCACTAATGATGAAGAAACTAATTTTTACTTATGTACTTACTTGTTTTCTAATGAAGTGGCAAAAAAAACTTTTCTTTTTTTAAATTGCTTTTTTGTTTGGTTGAAATTTATTTACATTGTTGATTTATTTACTAGATCCAATCTCTTTTGGATATAGGGCTGTATTTTTGATTGTTTTGTCTCAATTTCCAATCACATCTCAGTGGTTTCAGATCCATTTTCCCTCAGCTGCACCCAATTTTAATGTACATACTTCACAGACTTCTTGTTCTCTGCCATGTGAGTTGCTGAGAATGTTCCAGAAAGAATACCAGTGGTTTCCTTCCATTTGTGTTTGTTAGACATCTAACCCAATTCTCCCCCCACTCATAAATATGGGCTGTACGGTCCATTTTCCATGCCTGGGCTGTGGACTAATTTACCATTGATATGAAAGATGAGGCTTTTGTCTCTGTAAAATAAAATTATCTTCATTGCTGGGAAGAGGCAGAATACCATCTGCTTTGACAAAAAAAAAGCTACAGGAGTCAGCCTGAACACTGTTTGGGTGTAAGATGAAATATATACAGAAATCACTGCAGATGCTTTGAGAACTTTACATGCAAATAGAGCTGGTTTTAGCATATAAACGAAGCAGACTTTTGTTCCTGCAAAGAGTACTCAGCTCATTCTCTCTGAGATTTCCTTCAGCCACTCTCCCCATAACAGAACCCTGCTTCTTGACAGTCAGTTTTGATTTCAGTCAGCAGCTTGTATTTATAATGTAAATTAAAGGCCTAGCATTCACTTAATCAATTAAAGTTACCCACCACCTTTCATGTCAGAGTTTTATACAGATATCTTGTTACACTGAGAAGTCACAGAGTAGATGTTTAGGTCAAATCTCATACATCATATGGTGAACTATCTTGTGTAATACTGTGTGATCTTGCTGTGTCATCTTGCTACCTATAATAACACTTATACCACCATGCCAAATTTGAGCTTAATAACTGTTCAATTGACTAAATTATAACCATCTTCGTGTTGTGTAATGTAGCCATCTTAAATGTAAGTGATTGCGTACGTTGATTAGATAATTAATTTACGGGAGTTTCATTCAAATATGTTTATTTGCTTTTGAGACATTTTGCTAACAATACAAACAAACAGAAACAAAAGCAAAGACGTGTCTGCTTCGCCTTCGGCAGAAAACAATAAAATTGAACCTGGAACTTGTACTTCTTGCCTTTCTGCCTCTGTTCCCTTCTTTCTATTTCCTCTTTATTTTCTGCTCTGCTCCTTATTGCATTTCACCTATAATTTTTCTCCCATCTGTCTCATAATACAAATAGGATCTATGTCTAGATAACACCCACATATTAGATAATTCCCATCGTTTGGATTCTGGATCTGGCACACCTCTTCCTATTTTCCATGAAACAGATAATTACCTATAATGTAATTCTTCATCTGGGATTTGACAAGCTTCCTCTTCCGTTTTTTGTTGTTTCACTGAAAGCTTCAAACTGCACTGGAAACAAAATACTTCTGAATTATTGATCCTTACCTGTTTTTGATGTGACAACTTGTGCCGTACTGTATTTACCATGAGCACCATATGCAGAAACATAGTCTCAGTGAGCTAATAAAATAACTTCACCTGTACATAATGTGGAATGATAACAATGTTTAACTGCTTCCACAAGTGTGCAGTTTGTTAGCTTGATCAACATTATAGGTTACAGGAAATGGCAATTCAAAGTGAGATTGTAGCGCAGATATAGTAGCAGGAGAGCAGATCCGAAATGAGTAAAGCTGTCAGAAGAAAGTCAGAGGACAAGTAAGACCTTGAAACACTGTTGCACTTCAGTGATTACGGCATGAGTGTCTGTCTGATATCAAAATATCTAATACCCACTGGACAGACTTTAAAAAATTCCCAGAAAGTATTAATTGTTGGGATGTAATAATTAAACTAATCAATTCATTACTGATTGTAACTGCTTAAAATGTAAATCAATTTATATTTTTGTAAAAAAAAGTATAGATTTTGTTGTTATTATATGATCGTAAGTTATTTCTAAGACAACTTCAATATTATATTGGTTAACTTTTGGTCACAAAAGGATTTATGATAACATTTTTATTTATTTTGAAGTTATATTTTGTCACTAAACCAACAGACAGTTAAAGTTTAATACAAGTACAAAAATGTTGTTGTTAAAATATAAGAAATATATTTAATTTTAAAATTGCTACAATTCATTTTGTTAAAAAAATCATTATTGTGAATGTAAAATAAATTATCCAATCTAGTTGGTGCTTGAGTGGATCGTTACATCGCTAATTAATTGGGTACACATTGACAGCTGATTAGGTTTTGTAGTCATCTCAAATCAAGTGTTGTAGTCTTAGGTGAAAGAACCCAGGACCAGGCAGACATGTGGAACTCAAAGTAAAAACATTTAATAAACAAAACAAATGGCTGACAAGGCAGCAAAACTTACAAAAGGCACGAAACAGGGAGACAGAGGACCGAGACTGTTGGAAAAATCCATACAATGAACCAGCGAGAAAATAGTGACATGAGAGCAGTTATATACACACAGATGAATAGGGGAAAATGAGCAACAGCTGAGGAGAAGACTGATTAACAGCTGACTGGTGAGTACGGTTAACAATAGAATGACAGATAATAGACTGAGGAGAGATGAGAAGTAATGACACAAAGAGAACACAAGAGGGAGACAGAACACCAGACAAGACACAGATCCCTACAGTACCCCCTCCCAAACGAATCGTCTCCAGACGATTAACACAAACATGGGAGGGCAGAGGGGGGTACAACCAAACAGGATGTAGGGCTAGAAACACAGACAAAGGGACACAAAAACGGATCAGACAAAAAGGGAGCACAAAGAAACCAAAAATCAAAATTAAAAAAACAATAGAAAGCCCCTGGGAGAAACATAAAACAAGTCACAGAGATGGCCCCAAGGCACATCTGAAGACAGCAGGAAGATCAGGTGGGTGGCCCGAGACTTGGCCACAGAACAGAGAGAGTTCAGCCAGAGGCCTGACTGAGGCGTGAATGGGGCTCAGGAGGAAAGACCGGAGCCTGGCCGCATCAGAGGGTGAGCTCAGGAGGGCATCCCGGAGCCCGGCCGCGAAGGAGGTGGAGCTCTGGAGGACGGCCCGGAGCCCGGTTGCGGAGGAGAAGGAGCTCAGGGGGCACGACACTCTAGAGGTGCTGTCTCTGGAGGCTCGGGGGCTGTAGCTGGCAAGGAGGACTAAGCCAGGGGTTAATATAAAGTAACAAAAAAATTTTTTTCAGGCAATAAAACAAAAAGAGAAAAGTACAACAAAAGACTTCATCAAAATAATAATTTTTCAAGACAAGATGATTTAAGTATTAAAGCCTATCATGAAAGTGGAGTGCAACATGCAGTCCTTCAAAGAATCGTAGATTTGTCGCTAGAACCAGAAATTTATTTTGGAGTGATTAACTACAAGTTTGACTATTTTCAAACAGGTGCAAAAAGCAGTTTAACATTATGTTTCAAACATGTCCTTTTTAGCTGATATTCTCAGAGGGTTTTTTTTCGAGAGCACGTTTTTAAATTAAGGTAATCTACCTTATTGACTCAGTATGTATTTTACATGTACATAAAGCCTCTTTGCCATTGTCAAGTCTCACTCTAATTCAAAGGTTCCCAACCTGTGGGTAGCCCCAGAGCTTAGTTGGGTGTTATCGAGACATCAAGATGGTCACCACAACCACTAAATCTTATGCTACATTCACACCAAATGCAATTTGAGCATCTAAACTGCTCCCAACGCCTCAAGTTGGAAGCATTACATTCAGACCAGAACAAGACTAGACGTGCGTCTCAAGATGGTTTTATGGGAGGAGCGTCTTGGTTTTTTTCTGGTCCGTCTTTAATAGCGGATGAAGTAAAGAAAATGGCTTAGTTTATTTAGCAAGAGTGAGCGAACGTCTCGCTTACTAGATAAATAATTCACTAGATAATTTAGAGTCTGTCTGTTCGGTGAGTTTCACCACTCCAGGAGCTGCGAGCTGACAAACTATTTTTGTCCCAAGCTCGATTTAACACCTCGGTCAGTTTAACAAGCCGCTGACCCGCAATGGAGCTGATATCTCCAGCCAGAACACCAACTATAGATGATTGATTTCAGCTAAAGAGCTCCTGTCCTTCTGTTTCAGGTCAGTGGGCAACATTCAAGAAACCGCCATGTGGAAAAATTTGTCTCTCTGATTGGTTGATGCGGCACGTCGACCAGCAAAAGTTCAGTTTTTTGAACTCCAGCATTGGCTGCTTTGGATGCGCCCCATGCACGTAAATGCTCAAACGGCACCTACCGCTTCTTTGCGCACCGCACTAAACACTCTAGACGCGCCCAGAGACCCCTAAACATGCATCCACCATTGACTTTGCATGTAAACCAGCTGCTCCTGCTGCTCAAAACGCATTCGGTGTGAACTCCGCTTCAGAAAACCCAGAAGTGGCTTATCTTTACAGATACTGAGCTAAGACCTGGTGTGGTACTAACAGCATCAGCCCCGACACATATCCCAAGCACTATACACTGCTTAAAAATTGGCATTAAATGTTGGTTTTAATCCTGTCTGATAGAAAAATATTCCATGAACCACAAAGAAACCTTTGAGAGTAATTACTGGATGTGCATCTAAAACTAAATAATATTTAGAGTCAACCTAATTTTAACATTGCTGCCACAGCTTAATCAACACCAAAATGACTGTAACTCAGTTTTACAGATATTGGATTAAAAATAATGTGGTAGTACATTCAAAAAATGAAATTTTGGATTTATTTAACTATGTTATGTCAACTGGTTCCACTTAACTGAGTTAAGTAAATTCAAAGCAACATACTCATGTTCTTTGGTTAAAAAACTGGTATATTGCTTTGAATTTACTCAACTCAGTTAAGTGGAACCACTTGACATAACATGGTTAAGTAAATCCAACATTTCATTTTTTGAGTGTAGCTAAGACTTCCCTTCCATTCTCACATCTTGCTCACAGTCTTGTACCTTGCGTGCTGAAAATTACATAGCTTCCATAATTTATCTCCTGCCCTGCCCCTGTTTTGTACATTGCCCATCTTGCAGACCAGTGCAGTTTACAGTGTGTGATTGGTGAGAACTTTATGTCAGTGTTTGTTTTAGCAGAGCAGATTCTGCATTTTGCTGAAAACATTCAGCCGGTTGTTAAATTAGCAATATGGATAGCTTCAAGGAGCAGCATGTTTGGTACTGTTGTACATGAATATGCCACCAATGTTCACATCATTTTTTTTTCTCCCAAGTTAACAGGAAAAAAAATGTTTTCCTCATCTGACTCCTTATTTAACAACACGAGCCTCTCTTACAATGTCTGACACATTATTTATATGAAAAAACAACTATCAATCCTGCTATCACTGTTGTGGTTTGTAGTTAGTTATTCTTGATGTGTGCTCATTATGAGTGCTGAGGGATGGATTATGATGATTCAAACAAGACGTCCAAACAAACATAATTATTGATTAGCTGTCTCATGTTTTTTGAAGTTTAGACCAGGCTGTACTCTGAGTGTCAACACATCTCTTTACATCACAAAATATCACATAAAATCAACCATAATATGATTTATAAAGTTTGACCAATATGTTTGTAACTTTGTTCTTTCTCAGCATACAATGATTTCCATCTAAAACTCTGGTGTGAAAGGTGGCAGGAAATACAGTGTGCATCCCTTCAGAAGTGATTTGTTTTCTTGTCTTGATGAAGGGTCTAGGACACAAAAAGAGGCATTTTGTTCAAAATCGTGAAGCAAACTTGACTTTGAGTTTTTTGATGAGAATGATTGCCACCTCTATCATACTGCTGAGGAGCCACATTAGGATTGTTTTCATCTTCTGGCAATAAATCTGCTCAGCAATACAAGGCCATGTTTGGTGCCTTTAAAATGAACAAACCTATAGCCTGAACAGTTCACAAGCACCCAGAGACTCACAGTAAAAACAAAAGCGTAATTGGACCAAGCCCTTTGTTGCTATGACAACTTTTATTTCTGCTCAGCCAGCCCTGATTTTTTTGTTGTTTACCGCAGCATAAGTTTAATGCTGTACAGCCCTCCAGGCCTTCACTTTCTAAATGTCCTGAAAATAAATGATCACCGACTTTCTGAGTGCAGTTTACACTTTCTATCAATGTCTGTGTGGTTTCTTTCTAAGTGCTTCCTGGTAAAATCCAAAGCCATTCATGTTAGGTCACTAGGTGATTGCAAATTAGATGTGTGTGCTTGTAGATGGCTGTGTCTGTGTTAGTTCAGTGAGCTGGACTTGGGACCCCCCATCCTATGCTACTCCCCATCTCTCCCAAAGAAACTTTGAATCTTTATCTCTTCATGAAAATAATAAAATAAAGCAAATAGTTACAAACTGGGGAAAAAGAGTAAAAGAGTTACACAGATTTTTAATTATTCAAATGGACTTATTTTGGTGATTTTTTATATGCTTAACAGTAACTTGATATTTTCACAACCTTTACAGACAAGGTTATGGGCCCCACTTTGCTCTGGGGCACCTTTGAATTAGAGTGAGACTTGACAATGGCAAAGAGGCTTTATGTACATGTAAAATACATACTGAGTACATAAGGTAGATTTCCTTGATTTAAAAACGTGCTCTCGAAAAAAAAACCTCTGAGAATATCAGCTAAAAAGGACATTTTTGAAACATAATGTTAAACTGCCTTTTGCTCCTGTTTGAAAATAGTCAAACTTGTAGTTAATCACTCCAAAATAAATTTCTGGTTCTATCGACAAATCTACGATTCCTTGAGGGACTCCATGTTGCACTCCACTTTCATGATAAGCTTTAATACTAAAATCATCTAATCTTGAAAAAATATTATTTTGGTGAAGTCTTTTGTTGTACTTTTCTCTTTTTGTTTTATTGCCTGAAAAACAAAGTTTTTGTTACTTTATATTAAGCTTTTCATGCTAGAGCAGGCCTTTGCTGCTTTTTTGGGCGGCTGTGGAAGAGTGGTTAGGGGAGTCGTCCTGGAACCGGAAGGTCGCCGGTTTGGTCCAGTGTTCCAACTGTCTCAGTTGTGTCCTTGGGCCACTGATGTGTGTCCCATCAGTGTACGAATATGATTGGCACTGATTAGTCTCCATAGAGGATTGTAAATGTTAGCTTTGTAGAGACATAATAGAGTGCTGTGTGAATGGGTAAATGAGGGCACAGATTGTAGTGTAAAGCACTTTGTGTATCCTGGTTGGATAGAAAAGTGCTATATAAGTACAGTCAGTCCATTTACCATTCTTATGTTTATACAGCAATTGATGTCACAAGCGATTTTACACTGCTTTCTTAATAAGGCTATACATTTGTGGTTTCATGAATTTAATCTTAAAGAATGAGTGAAATATCTGTAAAGTTATTTATACAATGTTTTGTGCTGCCAAGTGACTGAATACATGAATGAATGCAGCATAAAAGTTTTATTCAAGTCACAGTTACACATCCAGAGAAACTATCAAGACTCAAACATTTGGATGAATTCATCAGGCAGCTGCTTTCATTAAGTTACAGTCATTAAGAGCTGCGGCGACGACACAGCAGAGTGCTTAGGTATAATCTCTTTCAGACGCCCACTGGCCTGTCCATCAGCGCTCACCAGACAGTCATTACTGAGTCTACAGCAACCCACTGCAGCCGCCCTCTCTGCTTCACACCCACTTTACTGTTCCCGTGTCACTGTGCTGATATTCTTCTCCGCTGTCAATCACTTGAGGTGAGATGGGGATTACCAGGAGAGGGAGTTGAAATAATGCGAGAGACCACTCAACTGTTCATGGCTTTTATCTGTGATTATTACAAAGTGCTCAGTGTGCTAAGAGACACAACTGCGCGAGATCATTTTTGATATTCCCCCTTCCTTAAGTGCTGTACTATAATTTTTTTAATTATCACTTTGCCAAAACATTCCCCTGACACACCAGCTTCTTGACTTATGATTGATAAGTGACAGGCAGGTGAATAACGTCCACATTATTTAATTATTTTAAACAGAAAGCTGTTTGTTCTCCTGGGGCCTCATGTGCAAACATTCCATATGCATAAAAAAGTTGCGTGAGCCAGGTTCCACACACACGTCGGGATGTCTCAAAACCAACATTACGTGATGGATGTGAATCTAATAACCTGCTCTGAAAATGTGCGGACAGCCACGCAAAGTTTTTCAATCAACAGTTTCAACCCACAAAGTCCTGAATCAATGAAAAACTTGAACGATGAAACTGAACTTTATTTAACCTCAGACAAGATGACAGAGTAGCCTAAAAAATGATCAAAACAACTTCACTCCACTGTAAACTGTAAAGTTTTTATATTTTTGTTGATTCTTCATGTCCACTAGATGCAGACAATACATTTATTCATAAATAGCTGCATAAAGTTGCGAGTAATTTTTGGAACAATGTCAGCAGTTGAGCTGCAGGATGAAATCACCACAAGAAGAATTGAGAGGCAGGGTGTTTTTTGGTATCACACCGAACAAATTACAATCAGGTTATTTTACTGTACTTCCTGAGCTGAGCCAGGCAGCTAAATGAAACAACTTCATGGTTATAAAATACAAGTCCTTTACCCCACGGCAGAAACTCTTCATTGAGTCGCTGCAACTCGTTTTTTTCACATCAACTATTTAATAAATAAATCTCTAAGTTCTACCAAACTCATACTTTCCTCTGTGTTTACAGTCATTTATTAAAGTTGTAAAAGTGGAAAGATTTTTTTTCTACATACATGGTTTAAAGTAAAAGCCTTTATTCTTTGTAGAAATGCACTTTGCTCAGTTTTGATAATAAAACTAAGACTTTAAAAAAACGTGTTTTTATTCAACCTTGACCAGATCGATATGCACAAGCTCATGTGATTTTCAGCTCCTTCAACATCAAAGTTAACTTTAACTTACCTTAGTTTTAGACATTTTCTATTTTCAAGTAGCTGTGGGAGCCATCTTAAAAGTTGATTCCAAAAGTCGATCAATTGTAGATGAATACTTTCAGAAAGTTTAATCAAAATCCATCCAGTGGTTCAAGAAATATTTTGTTAACAGGCAAACGTCAAAACAAACACAAACAGACATCTATTTGATGACTGAGCTTCTCACCCTATCTCTAAGGGAGAGTCCAGACACCCTGCAGAGGAAACTCATTTCGGCCGCTTGTATCCGCGATCTCATTCTTTCGGTCACGACCCAAACCTCGTAACCATAGATGAGGGTAGGAACGTAGACCAACCGGTAAATCGAGAGCTTCGCCTTTTGGCTCAGCTCTCTCTTCACCATGACAGATCGGTACAGCGCTCGCATCACTGCAGAGGCTCCATTCTTCCCTCATTCGTGAACAAGACCCCGAGATACTTAAACTTCTTCACTTGGGGCAGGACATCTTCCCTGACCCAGAGAGAGGACCCTACCCTTTTCCAGCTCAAGACCATGGTCTCGGATTTGGAGGCACTGGTCCTCTTCCCGGCCGCTTCACACTCGGCTGTGAACAGTGAGAGCTGGAGATCATGATCTGATGAAGCCAATAGGACCACATCGTCCGCAAAAAGCAGAGATGCGATCCTAAGATCACCAAAACGGATCCCCTCAACACCTTGGCTGCACCTAGAAATTCTGTCCATAAAAGTTATAAACAGAATGACAAAGGGCAACCTTGGCGGAGTTCAACTCTCACTGGAAACGAATTTCACATCTCAGTAAGACAAACAATTTAAAGACATCAAATAGAAAACATTAAAAGATTTAAATTAAAACAAATTAAAAACAACAGGTACACGTTATGGAGTCAGGCTCAAGACCTTTTAGTTTTGATTTAAAAGCACTCAGTGAAATTAACTCAGTTTCCAGTCTTTGTGCAATGTATTCCATGTAGAAGGTGCAGAAGCCTTTTTTCCCAATTCAGTCCGAGCAAATGTCAAAAGTAAAAACTTAGTTTTATTTAAACAACTTAAGTGAACACACAAACATTTTTATAACTCAGTCACTCAATACTTACTGAGTTAGAACCTAAACGTTACACAATGACTTTAAAAACACATTTATTTTGTTTAGAACAAGGTGTCTCTTCTTCCTTTATAGGCCTACAGCCCCTCTGACTGTATTAAATCAAATATGCAGCGTGACATTTACAGTTGAAACATTTTTGTATAACTTTCTTAATCATGGAACTGACAAAATTTTTACTTGAAATGTAAACTGTAACATATTCAATGCAGACTCAATACCAGTATCCTTGTATCAATACTGGTATTATTTTTAGGTTTCAGGGCGTTTTGTACAAGTACTAGTGATACCACTAACGGATACTGATCAAAGCTTGGTGTAGTTGTAGCTGAGGAGGTAAATACCAGGTACTTGCTTGGTAAGTAAGTTTTAGATAAGTACATGACACATGCTTGGTAATTACCAGGTACATAAAGGTACATATAAAGTAACAGGTTACAGCTTGAGCCCAGTAGGTATCAACTATGTTTCATTTACTTATCCAGGTACCTGATATGTACTACAACCAGCCTATAGGGAGTGCTCCTTTGTGGTCTCAACTTCCAGGTTCTGTGTTTAGTTTTAATTCAACAATTTATATTCTTGATAATGATCTTTTGTTGTTTTTTAAAAAATGATTATCTCCTATTGGTTCATCACTGGTGTCTTTTAGAAATGCTACATTCTTGTGTAAATGGAGATTGTTTTTCTCTAACACTGAGAAAAAGCATCAGTTTAAAAATATGTCCAGAGTAATGTAGTCAAAGCCTATTACAGATGCCTGTTTTCTATTGTGTTGTTTTTGCCCCATTGTTTGATTCACCAGGATCATGTCAAACATAGCTGCTTTATATGTACGCTGAGGATGTCACACACTGTTTGTTTTCCAGTTTCATCTTGTTCCCTTATTCTCTCCTCTCTGACTCAGTACCTTGTACGTCAACATGCAGCAGTGATAGCATTAGGCGGATGTGCTTGCTGACAGCCTATTGGAGGAAGCCAGCTGTTAAAAGTCTGCAGACCCCTCTCCTCACACACACACACACACACACACATATGCATGCACATAAACATTTAGCCTCTGGGAATCAGGGCATGGATCATCAGGTTAGAGTGCACATTCATCTCCAAGCCTTTGCATCTTGCATGGTGTTTAAGTCTAGCACTCAAGCATACAAGGACAAAATATCAGCTGACTCAAATCTGATGCAGAACAAACAAACGTTTCCAGTTAGAGGATGTGTGCGCGAGTGATGTTTTCCCAACTTAAAAGATGAGTGCTTTTGAGTGATTGTGGGAGGGTGGGTGGGTCTTTGTTTTGTACATGTGCTGTAGGTGGCAGAGGGGAGCAGGTCATGATGACAACGAAGGCTTGCCGAGGCACCCACTTACTACAACCTGCTTATCTTTTTTTTCTTTATCTGTGTGACATCCGCCCATTCAAGGTGACTGCAATATGCATGATTGTTCCCATTGATGACTCACTGTTGTTTGCTGCTACTTTTATTTACTTTTACTTTATTTTATTTCACTTGGTGCAGCTTCACAGGAGATCTAAGCACATCATTTGAGTTGGGCTTCACATATAGTTTACAGTTAATCGGCTCCTGGTCCAGCTGCTCTTTGGGTTTCAAACGTGGTGTCATTTCAAATAATGTCCAAGTCTCATTAACAGCAGTTTGACTAGCTGGTCACCCCTCTGGGTCCAACCGGAAAGATAATACAACACCAGGCAGAGGATATTTCCCTGGAAAATAATTTGTCTCGACAACTCTATTTTCCAGGAGCTCATTATGATTGAGAGCAATCAGCTCTCATCGTCCCAGAGACCACATGGCATTGTGCAGCGTGATTATTAGACCTCAGAGGTAATTCGCTCTGGTTGAAGGAAGCAGAAAATGCAGGATTTGAAATTCAAGTGACCTGATTGGAACACAGTTGTGAGTTGAATCAGCGGTCTCTTAAAAACAGCTTGGATTGGAAAATTAGTAATTAATGCAAGAAAATCAAAATAACTGAGCCACACTGATGCAAATAATGCATAAAAATGTTACAGGCTGTAAACTATAATTACAACTGATGACATTTTTACATAAATCCTTATTTTAACAATTCATGTTCAAAAAGCCTTTAATACTTCAGGGCTAATGTCTGTTTTTACTGACAGTTGAGTTTTGAGTTTTCAAGTATTGAAAGTGGTGATGAGTTCTTAATTTATCCATTTAATTGTTGGTATTTTTGACATTTTTCATAATTAATTCTTCCAGGAAACAGAATCCTTTTTATTAACCTAAAGATGCAAGTTGTTCCCAGTTAGGACCAGTATGCTTAAAGTTTTTTTTTTTGTCACGGCAACGAGAGCTTTTTCCAAACCCAAGATTTTGGCCATTTATCAGTTCCAGTGCCGGTCTGCAGTCCTTTAACTCACTCCAGCAGATTGAGTGTTGATATCTGATCCTTAGGGCATCTGCTTGTAAGGCAGTCCTACAGACTGTTGTCAAAATGCCTACAACAGGCTCTGGTCCTGTGGGCCTGACTACCAGCTTTTGCAAGGTAGTCAGCTCTCTCATTACCATTAATGCCAGTATGTCCTGGTACCCATTTAGCAGTAACACTGTTATATCTCCCCAGTTGGTTGACTGCTTCGGCACACTCCCAAACCAGTAATGATGTAAAGAGTGGCCCTTGGACAGCTTTAATAGCAGCTTGGCTATCTGTTAGGATGAATATTTCCCTCTGTGTACACTGAAGGTCTTTGAGAGATGCCA
>JARVJO010000111.1:10343464-10358592 GCA_031762555.1 Cynodonichthys magdalenae | reverse complement strand
GAACTCCCATGCACCCTCCAGGACCCTGCTGAGGGTGTAGAGCTGGTCCGCTGTTCCACAACCAGGACGAAAACCACACTGCTCTTCCTGAATCTGAGATTCAACTATACGACGGACCCTCTACTCCAGGACCCCTGAATAGACCTTACCAGGGAGGCTTAGAAGCTGTAGTATTTCATACTACAGTTGTGCAAATTCAGAACCCCTGCACCTACTGACCCCTTCAGAAGGGATCCATCTGTAAAACAGTGGAAATGAAGGGAGCATCCCCGAAAGACTCAGTCAAGCAATGATGGAGCGAGGTTCACCACAGTTTAAGAATGTTTCTCAACATACAATTGTAAGGAATTCTGGGATTTCATCATCTACAGTCCATAATATTGTCAAAAGTTTCAGAGAATCAGGACAAATCTCTGCAAGTAAGCAGAATTATCCTCAGCAATATAATTGTTGCATTGCTTCATAGTAAAAAGGTGCAGACACTAGACTGGCCTGCCTGTCTACCATTTAAAATGTAAAGTGCATTATGCTAGCTAGCTGTTTAGAAATCCAAGTTGTACATCAAGCAAGAATGGGAAAGAATTCCAACAAGTACTGTCCTCAGTTCCCAAATGCTTATTGGTTGTTGTTAAAAGGAAAAGTGATGTTACACAGCGGTAAACATAAACATTTTAGAATGTGTTGCAGGCATCAAATTCAAAATGAGTGAATATTTGCAAAAAAAAAGAAAAACAATATGATTTATCTGTTTGCACATCAAATATCTAGTTCTTGTAGTTTATTCAATCAAATATAGATTGAAAATGTAGAAATAAGGCTGGCTGCCTCTCACCCCCTCCCTCACTGTTATCTGGGATGGGTGTAACCACTTCTTCACAGCTGCACCTTGGTACAGATGGTTCTGCTCCTGTGATTTTCCCCTGAGAAAGTATTTTACTAATTTGTATACCTCTTGTTTTTTGAAGGACTCTGTCTCATGGAAATATTGGATATTCCCTGCTCTTCATCACCCTAAGGAAACCTCAGCTGATGAGCCTGTTCACTTCCCTCTCTGCTCCTCCACTCGCTGTTCTAAGCTCTCACCTGGATCTCTCAATCAACCGGGAAACCTTACCCTCCTCTCCAAACCAGCCTCCTCAGTGATACCTATGAGACAAGACAAGACAAAACAAGACAAGTCCACATTATTTCTCTGGAACCAATAATAACCACTTCCCTGTAAATATTTCCCACACTCCTGTAAATAAACTCACCTTTAACATTGTTGTGGTCTCCTGCTCATTGTCATTTGTGCCTCCTTCTGGGTAGTGTTTATACTATTACAAACCTTGATATAAAAAGATTTGCAAATAATCATATTCTGTTTTAATTTATGTTTACACAACGTCCCAACTTCATTGGAATTGGGGTTGTACCTTTTCTGAGGATATGTTGGGAGGAGGTGAAGAGTTTAGCTTTGGATCTCAGTTTGGACAGGTGGATAAAGTGTTCGTAGATTGTAACCACTGAACTATTGACTTAGATTTAAATTAAGAGCTTCAAAGATTTGCTAGGGGGTCTTGATTTGAAATACCATAGTGTCAAACTGGCAGCTGACACCTCTTTTGACTAATTGGTTGCTGATGTTTTTAAATTTAAATTGGCATTAGTCAAGACTTGATTTTGTATCCTCGTTTGATTTTACAGTCAAATATGTTGGTTTGGGTGCTACATATTAGTTATAGTTACCATAATTGTGACTGTAGAAGTTAAACATTCATTCAAACATGTGAAAGTCTGACAACCAGTTGAGGTTTTTTTCAAGTACATTTCTTCAGGACATTGATGTTTAAGTGAATTAGTCCTGTTAATCAGTTTCCACTAGTTTTGTCTCAACATCAAAATTAAGGGTTTCCAATAAAACAGATCAGTTGTCCTTTTATCACTCATGGCCACAAAAGGCAGGTGATCATGTAATTGCCTAAATCTGTGTGTTGTCATGCACACAACACACATACAGTATATGGCAATTAGTTTGTTTTTTCTTTCTGTCTGTTAACAGGTTTGATAACAAAACTCTCAAAGTTATCATTGGATCTACATAAATTATTTTACAGATATTGAGCTAAAATTTGTAGAAATAGTAGCTGAGAATCATCAAGGTCTTTGTTTTAAATTGGTGGAGAAAAGTTTGTTAGCAAAATATCTGGTTAACAGGACAGATTTTAATGAAACCCTCAGAAGGCAATCTTAATTACAACTGATTACCACTTTCAAGTCAACCAAATTTAAATTGACTTTTGCATTATTTTCAAGGTTGGGTAATGGCTACAACTTTGTAATTTCTCAAAAAAAGATAATTTTATTCTAAAAGGCAGCTGGTGATATGCATTCCTTCAAGAAATACTCAACCTTTTTTAAGTTATTTTGTCCACCCAAGTCATTCATTGTGTTTAGATTTTTTTTTCAGGTTTAGGTAACATGAATCACTCACACCAGTAACTCAAAAGACTAACAAAAATGTATGTTATATATAAAGTTATTAATATAAAGCGAGAGCGCAATTCTGTTATTTCAGTTCTTTCAAGAAATTAATAATTAGAACTGCTATCTGTTACAAATAAATAACATTACTGATTACGTAATTTGCAATAGAAATAATTTTGCCAACCATCTACTAATACAGTGGACTTAATAACACGTTATACTCTGTGGCTCTTTTTCAAAACATGTGTATCAATTTGTAAACTTTTAAAAATGTCATAGGCAACTTTAAAAAACTAAACTTGCTCCAAGATGACTTTAAAACAAATTAAGTCAAAACCAGGTTGCGAGTCCTTGTATAATTTTAAAAAAGAAACCCTCTAAGAGTTAAAAGTGTACTTTTCATTTTATTGTAGTTTTAGAAGCAAAAAGGCTTCATTATTCAGTGAGTGAGTGTGTTTGTGTATTCACAGCCACACATAAAATGAAAACAAAGCGTTTGGGAGCAGGTATTATTAAAACCACGGCCATATTTTATTTCACATAACAAACTTGTTGCAGTAACAAATATTTAAAATAGATGCAAAACAGCAATGTCAGTGAATTTAAAGTGTCTCGAGATGTTTATGTTCTCTTCAGGTGATGTTTTTTTTTTCAGAGAATGTTTATTTTATGTAAATGTTTAGAGAATATGTATATTATAATATTGCACCTTCCTAGAATAAGCATAGAGTTGAATAACACTACACTGAGCCCCAGCTGTCTAGTCCACTGTTGGTATCTATGACAAGATGGAGAAGCAAAAAGGGGCGTCTACTCACAGCCCTATTAGCCCAACTGGATCTGGTTCACAAATTATCCATAATATTATTACTACAAATTAAGAACTATGTTAATTTCATTCATAAATCATGTAAAACAGCAGATATATACCAGAAAAATATATAATTTATAAGTAACAATGATCTAAACCCGACCTGAAGTCAGTCTGTAACTTAGACTTTTTAGCTAGTTTATGACTTCAGATAGTAATAAAGTATATTTATTATTTCTTACTGTTGTAAATGATAACAGTAAATATTTACCAGTTTACAGAAAATGTTCACATCATACCTGGTGATACTTTAGCCTGAAACTCTCTCTTGACTGATATTGTCTTTAGATCTTCACAATAGGTCAGGTTTGTCTAACTGAAACCTAAAAATAGTTCAATATTATTTTACACTGTGTAAATATTATATAAATTGGATGCAGAACCAGCTTGTAATATTTAATAATCTGTGCATTATTCAGCAGAATGCTACACTCTGTATAACAATATAGTGTATGCTACAGAAGCTAATATCTGCTAACCAATTCAATAAATATCAGTGATTACATCAGCTTTATAAGCTTATTTTAATTTGAAATTGTTACATTATTAGCTTCAGTTCTGGTCAGAGCACATCCACATTGAGCTAAATAAGATTAAATCTGTTTAGTTGTGAAATGAGACATTTTCATCTTTCTCCTCTGTTGATACATCTATAACACAGCTTTCTGACATTTTTTATATACATTGGAAACTCTAACAGATTAATTAATATTATTAATTTTGTTAATATTAATAATAGTTTTTTATGATTTCTACATCATTAGTCCTTTTTTCACTATGTTGCCAACATGTACAGCCCCACAGCTGCTACAGCGGATCATGTGGTCAAAACTCACTCCAGTTGTTATATAGAATCTTTTTTAGAGTAAGTCATTTCCTTCAAGTTTGTCAGGAATCTCAAAATGAGTCATGTGGTGCATTTTTGGTTATGTTTTTTGTTTCCTGACAATTTTCTTTTTAAAAAAGTGACATAGGCCATTATTTTAGGAAGGTGATGAAATGCAAAATCAGAATTTCTGATCATTGTGAATAGTTAAGTGAGCAAAGAATGATCCTGGTTCAAACTTTCCTTCTGGCTAGTTTGGATGTATTTAATTTTGCATAAAAAACATAATACAATATTTGATTGTGTGGAAAACTTTAATGAAAATCCTTCATTAGCTTGTTAAGCTATGATTTGCTCACAGTCCTTGTAAGAAAAAAGAGATTCAAGTTTTCAAACATTGTCAGGTGTTTTATAAATTGAAAACATATAATCCTGCAAAGCAGTTGAAGGCTGCAGGATAATAGGACAGCATTTTCAAAACGCCATTTGCTTAGATTGTAAAGTGATTCATAAGTTGTAGTTAGCAAGAATGAGTAAAATCAAACAGGGGAGTGTTGAACCAAGAAAAGACTCAGAAATTTGTATCTTATAAAAAGCTAATTAAAATTGCTGCTTATCTGAATGAAAGATTTCAGGAGGCAATAACGCCTGCACAAATGTGATCGCCTTTACAGATATGAAATAAATTAAAAGTTAATAAAATGCTGGGAAATTCTGAGAAAATACCACACCATATGTGATGAAAATAATGGAAAGTACAGTTAGCAATTTAAAAGTGTTGATATTGATAAATAATATCATCGAATATGAAATAGCCTCAAGAGACTGAAAAATCCCCCAAATGATAAATAATAGGCATTTGGCCATTTACAAAAAATATGTTTTTAAGACCTTAAATGATGGTGAAGTTCAGCTCATTCAAAATCTTATCAGCTCTATCAGAGTTTTTTGGACTAACATCGAAGACAGAAAGTTTAATATTTTATGGTCCTCTGCTAAAAGGCAAAGGCAAATAATAAGGGTTTTGTTTGTGTGTGTCTGGTTGTTCATGTCCCACATAGCAAAACTTGTTTGGCCCAGTTTTGGCCCACACAATGCACTAACAGATACCATAAAAATTGACGGCCCTTTGGAGGCCCAGAGGTGGTCCATGCATGGGCCAGCACCACACAAAGTAAACCACAACAGGACCAGCATGCCATCTTAAAAACAGGGCCATCATTGCCAGACCTGGCCCACATCCAGTTGACAGACTACTTGCCATGTCAGCAGTCAGCCAGCAGGGCCAGCTTCACACCAGATCTGGTCTGTTATGTGGGATGTGTGTGTGTTCTAGCATTTGTTACCTAGTAAGGACAAATTTTCTAAAATATCTATCTTTTGAGGACCCACTGCTCCTTATGGGGTCCAAAACCCAGGCTCCATAAGTTCAAATGCTGTTTTTGGGTTAGGGGTTATGTTTAGGACTAAGGTGTGAATTGAGGGGGTGTTTGTTTTAGGGTAAGGGCCAGGGTGACGATAAAAAGACATGACATGCAGGCAGGTATTCCCATTTTTAGCAAACACACTTACTTGTGGGGACCAACTGGTACTTATGGGGACCTAAGCCTAGTCCTCCTGGGGGGAAAGACTGTTGATGGATCAAGGGTCAGATTTAGGACTAAGGTGAGAATTGAGTTTAGGTCAGATTTAGGGTCAGGTATGTACCTGTGAGGTTAGGTTTAGGGTAAGGGTTCAGGGTAAGTGCATTGTCCCCCAAAAAATAGCTGTACTAGACTGTGCTTGTGTGTGTGGGCACGTTTTTGCTACATTGTAGGAACCAATTTCCAGAAAAACGCAGCCTCTTGTGGACCGGGCTGTAAAATTACCAGAAAATGAATAGAAGTCTATCCACGGTCCCCACAGGGATATAAAAACAAACGCATGTGTGTGTGTGTGTGTGGACGAGTTTTTCCTACAACATGGGGAACATTTCCCCAAAAAAAGCAGCCTCATGGGGACTGAAGTGAATCCCGTGGGGACCTAAGCCTGGCCCCCACGGGTCCAAATGCAAGTTACGGCTGGGGGGGTTAGGTTTAGAACCAAGATTTAGGTTAGTTTTAGGGACAGGTAGGTTCCTGTGAGGTTAATTTTAGGGTATATGGTCAGGGTTAGGCTATAAAGTCTGAATAAAATGAATGGAAGTCAATGGAAGGTCCCCACGGGGTTCAAAAACAAACATCTCTGTGTGTGTGTGTACTAAAATATCTCATGAACCACCTAACGAATTTTAGTGAAATCATCAGATGTACTTCTACAATTAGCTTTTGACGACAATGATCTAAGAAAATATAAAAATCTGTATAACTGTTCATTTTACCAACATTACACGAAAATCTTTTTCAAGATGAGAGTCATTGACAACATATACTATGTTTCATTAGATTATGCATAACATTATTTTCAAGGTTTGAGCAAAAACGCTGCAACTCTGTCATTTCTCATGTATGATGTTATTTTAAAGGGCAGCAGGCAATATGCATTCCTTCAAGGAAGTAAAAACTGTATTGATTTGCCTACTAACTTGAAAACTTCTTAAAGGAGTTAGCAGTAATTGGAAGACAAACACTAATCTGCCTAAGGAAAGTTTCTGAAGGTTCTTCTAAACTCTTTACAACAGTTTTAGACACCCTTGGTTTTAGTTGGAGTGCTTTTCTCATCGTATCCATCAGGACAATATCCAGAGATCACCCACACTGTTTATGTGTGCAGCAAACGCTCATGCACATTCTCACACGCTTCCTACTCCCACTGCGCTTGCACATTTTATAAACATGCAGAGAAGCTCAGTTTTATTATACATCTGGCTCATCAGAAGGAGGCGCTGGTGGAAATCTCCCAGAGGGACAATTTATTCAGTTTTGTGAGGGCTCTACTGTTCTTCGCTGAGCTGACTGTGAAAAGGAAGCCTTTTGCATCGTCTTCCTCTGCAGAGAAGACTTGTCATTGTATGTAAAAAAAAATGATGTAATTGTAATTAGTTGCTCTGAACCAATTTAAATTAAACTCTCAGAAAGTAATCATTGGATGCACATCTAACTGAATATTTTTAGGTGTCAATCTAAGGCTACATTCACACGGCAGGTCTAAATGCTCAACTCTGATAATTTTGCAAAAATCCTATTTTATTTCCACGGATGTTCACATTATATTTTAAATGCAACCTCCACCCGACTGTCCACAGCATGGATTGCGACCTGCAAGTGCAGAAGACATGAAGTGACACTCAATTTGGTGTTTACAGACATAAATGTAGATGCTACATGTTAGTACATCGATTCTGAAGTTGTTGTGCAATCAGAGCCGATTAAATAATTATTTCAGATGTTTGTTTAGTTCAGTGTTTACATTTGAACTTGCCTCTGGTCAGCTGCAGCATTTTATTTTTTGAATGTGAGCAACATGCTGAAAACAAAGTAACAGTTGAGTATCTTTAGTATCGATATCGTCCGAAATCGACGTTACTGGCGTATATTTCAGTGGATTCTCAGTCATCCAGGACATGAAAAATTAAAAGAACAAAGACGGGACTTCTGTTCTGTAGCTGAAGACGTGTGAAGCTACAAGATTTAAACGGCACAAGGTTGGTATCAATATTCTAAATACTTGGATCGATCTGCTCATCCCCACCTCACTGAAGTAAAAGATTTGACACGAGCATTCTGAATGAGGTTGCTTTGAAAAACATCAGAAATGCATTTGATTTAATTCCACATTCTGAAAAGGCCTGGGTCAAATTTGTTACATTCAGAAAGTCATGGAAAAACATTAGATTTGGGTCGCGTTTGCCTGCAGTGTGAACATAGCCTGATTCAAGATGGCCACCACAGCTCAATTTTCATAAACACAAAACTCACAAAACATAACTATATCTCATGAAAGATTATCGACTTCAATGAAACTTTTACAGGATGTCTGCCACAGCTAATCATTAGCTAATACAAAAATTGCTTCAGTGATTTTGAGCTAAAACTTGGTCAGTATATGCGTCGGCCATCATGAATTTAAACTCTACTATGAGAAGAGATGATCGATGAGGATTTCTTCAAGGAACGCTACTAAAAACTTTATTAAACGCTATTAAATCTTAATTTAATAAATGTGTTTTGATCTGAACGGAGAGTAACAAGGTGGGAATAAAAACAGACCAGCCAATCAGGATCTGCTTTGACACACTCTGTGTTTACTTAAGACTGCATAACATGAAGCGAACCGCTACCTCTCCACTTCCCTGTGCCTGGCGTTACATCAAAGTTGATTCATGAACCGCCTGAAATCTGAGGCAAGCGAACACTTGAAGGCGAAACTAAAAGATTCAAAACACGACTCTTTTAGAGAGTTTGACATTGCAGATAAAAAAAACCCCTCATTTGACGGTAAACATGATTAATCCGGGAACCAAAACAACATTTGCACATGTTCCTTTCAGGCTCATTAAGACTTGAGCTTGTTATTAGGCTCTTAAAAAGGTCAGATTAAACACATTGATGAATATGAACTCATGTTTTCATGTCTTCAGTCAAAGGCTGGCAGGAAGGATCCGTTCACACCAGGAAGCCTTGATTACATTTTCAAAACAATTTTCAACTTTTCTGTCACTGTTGCATCCCCCTTCACTTCCCAGATGCCCTTATTAAGTGTGTGAACAGGTGCTGTTCAAAGGAAAGACTCACATCGATGGTAAATCATGACTCTAATCTTTCCTATTAATGCATGTAACCATTTCAGTAAATGGTCTTTATTTATTCTTTAGAGTCTGCAGTTTGACCATAAGTTATAATCAGCATCCTTTGTATCATTCTCATCGCATCGTACAAAAAATAAAAAATAAAACCACAATACTGCATCCATAAAAAGAAAGAAAATAGACAAACACTCAAACAGGTCAAATTGTACAACACACCAATTTAACACGTCATATAGTTCACTATGATGTTAAAAAAATTCTAAAGTAAAAGTTGCAGTTACAATGAAAATCACTGTGGTGGTTCTGCTTGTGTTAAAGCTGTGGCTGGTGAATGCTTTCGAAGGATACTGCTGCACAAAAAGCTGCTCCTGGGCAGCAACACAGAAACTGATCACAAACTGCTGGTCCATGCACAATGGGCAAGATGTTTACCAACGTGTGTACACCATACGATACAAAAAAAAGAAAACTGAATTATACGTATCTTCTAGTGTCCCTTTTGCACAGGATCTTTTTGAATGACCTTCTGAAGTCGTTGTTGAAGATGGTGTAAATGAGAGGGTTCAGGGCACTGTTACAGTAGCCAAACCAGAAGAAGAACTTGAACAGGGTCATGGGCACATGGCAGGACTCACACAGCGTCATCAGCATGTATGTAAAGAAAAAGGGAAACCAGCAAATGACAAAGACTCCAATAACCACTGCCAGGACAAAAGTAAACCGTTTCTCTCGGTTCTGCCGGCCCTTCCAGCGACTGGCCTTGGTGCTTGGTGCCTGCTTTGGGGGATTAGCGTCCCCTGGTTTGATTTGGCTCAATCTGGTTTTCCCCTTTTTTGATTTCTTTTTAATGGAACATGGATTGTTGACCTTGTGGTCTGAAGAGGACGACTCCTCTAGGTCCACCCCGTTGACCTCACCTTTCACTTCATCAGCTCCCTGTGCTCCTCTCAGTCCTTCCTTTAGCTCAATATCCCGTTCACCATTGAGCTTCTCGTGGCAGAGGTGATCCTCAGCATCACCCACACCATTTTCCTTCAGGTTGACAGCGCCAACATTGGCTGACTTTGTCGCGTCTTCCCGCTTCCGGTCTCCTGGTGGCGCCCGTGTCCTCTTTTTGGCGATTTGGTAGATCCGTATGTAGACCAGCACCATGATGATGCATGGCAGGAAGAATGAGCCGATGCAGGAGGAAACAACGTACCACTTGTCATTATTAATCCCACACGTGGGAAATTCCTTTTGGTTTTTCTTCTCCATGGTGATCAGGGGTGGGAAGGAGATAATGGCGGCGATAACCCATACAATGAAGATGATGCTTTTGATGCGGCGTGGTGTCCTCTTTAAGTTGTACTCAATGGCCTTGGTGATGGACCAGTAGCGGTCCAAACTGATGGCGCAGAGGTGGGCGATGGAAGCGGTGCAGAAGAGAACATCGAGTGCGAGATATATTTCACACCACACCTCACCAAAGTACCAGTATCCCATCAGCTCATTGGCCAGGGAGAATGGCATCACCAGGGTAGCCACAAGAATGTCAGCCGACGCCAGAGACACCAAGAACAGGTTTTGCGGGGCTCGCAGAGCCCGGCTTGTAAACACAGCAATGACCACCAGCACATTGCCAAACACTATGAGCAGGATCATGAACCCCACCAGCACACTGAGTGGCAGAGCCACCTCCAAATTGTAGGAGTCCATGCCTGTAAAGTTCGGGTGGGTCTCGTTGTCAAACTCCATCGCAGCAGAGTGGCTCACTTCCTGTGTGAGTTCACCTGAGGTTTGCAAATATCATCCACAAGGATGGACTCAACTAGTAACTGACAGCAGGGCTCAAAAAGAAAGGAACGGAATCACTCCTCGGAGACTTCCCCAGATTTTTCCTCTTCATTGTGCGCTGCCTCTTCAGGTAGAAGCCCTTATCATTTTATAAGGATGTCACTTTATCTGAAAACATGGGAAAAAAGAAAAAATAACTTAACACCCTGAATGGTAGTTTTACTACACAGTGATATATGTTTTACATTATCACTAAAGTCAGTTAAACGTAAGAGAGAATAAAAACAATAGATAAATATAAAAAATATATAATCTTACCTTAGTGAAGAAACGGTCACAGCCTCTCCAGTGCCGGAGCACCCGCTCACTGAAAAAACTGCGAGCAGGTAACTTCTTTAGGCAAATCAGTAAGAGGCAGAGGAGATCCATGTGGCGAACGGAGCCTGTTCTCTCCCCGCGCGCGCTGATCTCTGCGTCGCATCTAGTTGAGCTGAGGAGCGGAGCTCTAATAGAGCCTTATAATCACGTTATCCCGGGCGCTGCCGTCCGTGCTACAGTCTGTCTGTGCGTGGAGTTTCTCTCCTCTCTGTTAGCCACAGAGCGCCACTCCCTCCTCCTTATAGCCCGCACGCTGCAAAAAGTGTCCCACTCCCCGGGTCACGGTGCTGATGAGGGAGCGGGCTGGTTCCGCGCCATGCGCCCTGTGTGTCCGGAAACATCAGCTGTGGAGCGAGGCGCGCAGGAGGAGACGTGAGGAAATAGATTTCTTAGAGCTTCAATATTAATAAACAACACCTGGAAATGCTGTTGGGGAGGTGAACAGTTTTAGGCGTGGTGCAGCCAAAATTGGACCAAATATATGTTTTAAAGAAAACAACAAAACAGATATAAGAGCATTATTAAATCAAAATTCCACGGTGGATGTTTAATGTTAATTTAAAAAAAACTAATCTTTGAAGAAACGTTTATGGCCTGCCACCTTAAATAAAATGATCTTGTGATGAGAAATGACAGTTTTCACTGTTTGGGTTAAATATTGTAATTTATGTTTTGATTGTGTCTCGTGCAGCATATCACTGAATCTCTCAGATTATGTGATGAGGATGTTCACACTGACAATCGCTCTGTGTAAAAGTGACTCACATTTTCTGACAAGGTTTTAAGCAAATATGATGACTCTCAGCTACAACATCAAATTCTAGCTCAACTGTAAAACTGATTTACTTGTATTTGTGTTTGCTTAAAGGAGACATATCCTGCTTTTAAATCCTTTTTCCCATTTAAATCATTCATTTGGGGTCTACATAAAGTGGAACTGCAATGCTTTGGTTTGAATTTCTCCATATTGTAACTCTAAGCCCCTCTTTTACCCCATTTCAGATCAGCTCATTTTGAGGCTGTCTCTAAATCCAAACGAGGCGCTTCACACCACACCTGCCTCCAGCTTCCAGACTGGTCTATTCCAGTTTAATAGAGGTATTTGTGGTGATCTGTGTATTTTTGCTTTATTTTTCTAAGTGTCTTCCTGCTCCTCTGTGTTCCTCTTCCCTGCTGTCTGGCTTCCAGCCCCGCCCCTGCTCACCTGTTTCCCCTTGTGTCTTCCCCAGGTGTTTCTTGTTAGTCTTCATTAGTTCAGCTTTAAATTCTGTGTCCTGTGTTCAGTCTGTGTCGAATCATTGTTTGTATCTCGTCCTCCTGAGTGTCTGTTTCCTCGTAAGAGTACCTGTAAGTTTTGAGCTGCCTCGCCAGCATTTTGTTTTCTGTTTAAAATAAACCTTATTTTGAACTTTGGATTTTTGCCTGCGCCCTGGGTCTGTTCCTGCCAATCCTGACAGTATTTACGACTATATAGCAGCACAGAAACGTTTCATTTATAATTAAAGGATGTCAACAACAGAAGACGTGTCCATCCAACCTTACATGTTGAAGCCAGAGTCTGACCGAGAGAGAGAGGAGAATGAAGATGACAAAAGTGTGGATGGTAAGTCCAGACCTTATTTGACAGCTTCATCACAAATAAGTTGATGAAAAACTTCAAAGAAAATAGAGAAAATTGAACAGGTTGAAAAATATGACCCAAAAAGAATATATAGATCTCTATGCATCCAAAGGTAATTAGAATGACATTCAATAATAACAATAAAATGTTGTTCTTTTTCTTCTTCTTCTTTTCTGTCTTCTTTAGTTTGTTTTCCAATAATTATGCTATTCGTATCTAGTGATCTTTTTAAAAAGTTGTGTGTGTGTGTGTGTGTGTGTTGGGGGGGGGCTTAAATGGAGCTGACTGTTGCTCTTTTTCCAGCTGCTCGCTTCTTCAGGAGTCTATAGTGAGCAAACATGCATGAAAATTCTGGTGAATGTTTTACACCAGATGCTCTTCCTAAGGCAGCCTGGACTCGAACCTGCAACCTCAAAACGCAAGACTGCCACAACACCAAACATTGAGCTGATTATAGTGTGAAAATGTTGGGGGTTTTATGCAGAAACTGGGAGAAGAAGACATGCTGGGATATTAATTTGCATTTTATCCCATGATAACAATTTAGAAGATAAAAGGATCATTAAGAGTTGCACCGATTGTCTCATTTTTTTGAAACCAAAAAATGTTTCGTTTTTTTTTTTTTTCAATAAACCAAAGACTGTTTTCTTGTGATAGAATTGGTTATATCAAGATAACTCAATACTTAACACTTTATCTTAAGAAAATAAATTATAAACTAATCAAAGAAGTCAATTTCAACCATTCTAGCATCAATATAGTTTATTATTTAGTATCACTGTCAGGACACAATCATCTATAATAGGTGGATCAAGGCTGGATTTTCTTTGATTTTCAGCTTGAATCATCTGATTTCTGCTGAAGAAAATCCCCTCTTAAATAATAATTGTGAAATCATTTCTGGTTATCACAAGAAAATTATTTTTCTTCAGTCAAGTAAAAACAATAGTTTATTTCAACATAAGGAAATTTGTGTTGACATATGAATTTAAATTTCTAACAATGTTGTTACTTTGCTTCTATTGCTGTATGAACAGGGAAGTGCTGAAAATGTCTTTTTTTTTTTCAGACCTATAAGAGATGTTAACCCTGAATGAGTTTACATACGTGTGATATGTTATGTGTGTGTTTGTAGATGCTGAAGAGAAATGTCCATTTTATGTAAAATCATCAAATTGTCCTGAGTAACATTTTACCACTAGAAAAAGACATTTTTTGTAGTGCAGCTGCTGGATTCTGTTGCTAAGCAGCAGCTGGAGTCTCACCTTATGAACATCAGATGCATTTTATCATTGTGCCCAAACTTCATTTATTCACCCACTTTTTTAACAGAAGGTGAAGGGTTTGTCAAGGGTTTGAAGAAGACTCTCCAACTTTGATTTACAACCGATTCAGTTTGCATAAAGGACTCACCTGGCCAGGTACTCTGCTGTTTCTAAATGTTGAACAGCCAGATGTCAGCTCTCATTCAGCCCCAGAGTCTGTGGTCCCTAAACTGATCTTAGAAAAGCAGCTTCATGTCTGCCACATTTTTACATTTATAGATGTAAAATTCCACAACTTTAAGAATTAATAAAACTGAATTTTTCATTCTGCATAAAATCTGACTTGATGTTTGAAGTCATATATTTAACTTTATCTGAATCTGACCTGCACTGTTCAACAAGATCATACAGCTGCCGAACTGATTCTACTGTGTAGTTTGTCTACAGAAAGATGTGACCTGTGATGTCATGTCACGGCTTCTTCAAGGCTTAAATCTGATGCCAAAATATAATAAATGTTAATGTTTAAGAGTGTAGTGTTTGCTTTTATCAAAAGAATCTGCAATAAAGGATAAAAAAGTGCAAGATGTTTTGATGTTATGTTGAAAGCGTAGCTTTCAATTAAATTCAGTTTATTTATATAGCGCCAAGTCACAACAATTGTTGTTTCAGGGCTCTGTACACAAAAAACAATAAAAGCTAAAGAAAAAGCCAGCAGACTGAGCCGAATCTTTGCTTCGTCACAGTCTCCCAGGAAAAACTCCCTATTAACAGGAAAAAACCTCCAGCAGAACCAGAACCAGGCTCAGGACAGGCGGCCATCTGCCTCAACCGGCTGGGTTTGGGGACAGGAAAGAGACACAGAGAGACACAGAAGAACTGGTCCAGGTGCACCTTCTTCTGGAAGAGAGACAATAAAACATGTTATTGATAGAAGTGATTACAACAAACGTGTAGAGGAGAGAGACTAAAGACAGCAGCAGAGTGAGGACATGTGGCCAGTTTGTGCTCCAGCAGTCTAAACCTATAGCAGCAGAATTAATTAACTATAATAACTAAGGAATAATTTATGAAACCAAAGCCTAACTATAGGATTTATCAAAGAGGAAAGTCTTCAGTCTGGTCTTAAAAGTAGACACAGTGTCAGCCTCACGGACAGAAACTGGAAGTTGGTTCCACAAGAGAGGAGCTTGATAACT
>JARVJO010000111.1:10304687-10319774 GCA_031762555.1 Cynodonichthys magdalenae | reverse complement strand
AAAAGTCCGGACCAAAGCTTTAAACGAACTCTGGTCCGTTTAAAGCGGACCAAATGTGTTAGGTGTGAATACACCCTTAGTTTATTTGTGCTATTTAAATGCACATTTAAATTTACATTCATCTAAGCCACATAAACAATACAGAGTAGTTGATTAACATCTTAGAGTTTAATTTCTTTAAGTTGTAAAATATATGCATTTCCTGCCTGAGTGACTTCGGATGGGCTATACAATTTTCCAATACACTGATACCGTTTCTGAAGGAATTCAATCGTATTACTGTTTGAACAACACTGTTTTTGACAGAGCTTAACATTGTACAATGCAGTATTATTACAGGTCTTCTCTCCAATTGCAAATTGGGGTGATTGTTTCTCCTTTGGTAAGAAATCACACTGAATCCCAGCAAAGACAAAGCGACAAAGTGTGGGTAACCAGAGCCAGGAGGCCAACAACTCCTTACCTTTGCTGTGAATCAACAGTAACAAACCGGGTGCATGCAGGGTAAACAAAACTAGTTTTGCTACTTGTTGATAAAAGCCATGGCCTAATTTTTGTTTTTAGTTAAATACTTAATCACTTAAAATAAATTCAGTATACATGACACTTCTCTTAAGTTATTTCATCAATTTTCTAGTCAATCATACCTTCATGTTAAGCTTGCTCAACACTTTGGCCCTGGAGAAGATACCAAATGGGATCTTGTTGATGCGGTTGTGCTCCATGTTGAGGGAGTAAATGGTGGAGAACTGAGAAGGCCCACCCACAGGGTATGACTGGAAGCAGTTCCTTGCCAGTGTAAGACTCGTCAGGTTCACCAAACTTGACAGCAGGCCCTGGCCATCCAAAAACAAACAAGAAAAAAATAATCAAACATAAATGAAATTAAAATTTAGAAGATGCTAGCTCACTGAAGCCATTTATTATTTTTATTTTGGATAAACAAGCAGCAAGGGAAACAGTAAATTATAGGCAAAACTGGTGTTTAAATATTATGTGTTTCTCCAGCATATAGTTCAATTCTATACCATAAGTAAATGGTAAATAGGCTGTACTTTACACTACCAGTTTATACCTTTTCCAAATTGTTACCATTTACTTCATTCTTTTATCACTTTGATAAAGGAATTAATCTGAACAAGTCTTTGGGAGAGAAGAGTGGGAGGGGGGCTCAGAATGACTAGGAAGTAAGAAGTGGGGGCTTTCAGGAAAATAGGTTGGGAACCATGGTTAGGCTACATTTTTGAGCTATACAAAACATGTTCATTTGATTTAATTCACAAAATGAATGTCAAGTCCCTTTCATAAGACAGCTCAGTTCGGGTCTGATGCGTGTCCTGTCCTCCCCCGAGCATTGTAGTAGTATCAGAGGCGGGTCCGAGCGCCGCTCACCCACTTGAAAAAGTAACTCGCGGATCAGCGCTCTAAAAATGATAATGAGCTAATGACATCAGTGAGAGACCACAGGATCTAACCAACAAACAGATCTATTACAGAGGGAATATTAAAAATGACACGAAACAGCAACCTTGTAGTTGGTTTTAAAAAAAAAAATGTTGGGCCACAGGTTTGCTATAATGAGCTCATTTCATTCTTTTTTTTTTTTTTTCTTTCTGATACAACGTAGAGTCAGAGCCAGTGAGCAGTGGAGGGTTAAGGCTGGTTAATTTAAATATGTTGAGCCACAGGTTCACTATAAGAGTTGATTTAAGTGTACAGACTGGAACGTCCAACCAAAGTCAGACGCCTTGATGCCGATGAGGCCAAAGCGCAGCTTTTGCTACTTCCAGAAGCTGGCGAAGACAAACCAAGGGCCGGTCAAGGTCCGCGTCCAGCAGCCTGAAGGCTCCCCTGTCATGAGACGAGCGCATTGGCGCGGGAGACTTTGTGTCCTCTAGCAAAATTCTACCCCATCAGATATGTTGACGACGACACGCCGCATGCTGTGCGGCCACACGACTGGTGCCGGGGGAGACCAACAGTTGCATGTCATTGCTTCTCAATGCAAACATAGTGAAGGGGGAAAGGTGGTCTGTGCTGCGGCAGCGCAGGCCGTCGTCGCGGCTTCCCCAGGCCGGCATTGTGGAGGGGGAAAGGCGAAGCTGCTTGCCTCGATTATGGCAGCGCATTCAACAATAATTTGTGCTAAATGACAAACCATGTTCATACCGAACAGCAACACTAAATACACAACACATCACCTACCACCATCATCTGCAGATTTGTGAGGAACAGTAGGGACAGAAGTTTCCTTCAGTCATTGGACACATCCTGCGGTGTGCTGTTAGTAGTTTGCAAAGTAGTCCATCGTGGAATTATTCGCACAAACTACAATTTTCTTTGGCGATATTGCTAAAACATTGCCATCAAAAACAAAATTAAGCCACGCATCTCTGTTCTCCATGACTGTTGTTAAAACAGCAGAACTAACGTGATGGTGGTCCAGTAAAGAAGTGGGCGGAGTCTCCTCTGGGGTTACCAGGTAAGGGGCTGGGCTCTCGCCTTGGCATTGCTGTTACCAGGATTGTGACATAACAATCCACAGGTATTTGAAAATGCTAATTTGCATCAAATACACTTCTTCAAAGATATTTATTTTAATCCAAAAAGGACTGGACTGAGAAGTATTACGAGCTCAGTAGATGAACATGCTTGGTTTCCCCAAGTGTTTGCTAGTTGTTGCTGCTGAAAGCCTGCAGGAGTCGAGGGGGAGGTGTGCTCTAGGATGTGGAAGCTCAGTTAGAGACACAGCCCAGAGGAGCTGCACCTAAAAGGCGGTTCTAGGGCCAACCCCCCCTTTTTCTTCTGAATAGCTACTACAGGACATTACAGGATTTCACAAACATGCATGAATGAGTCAAAAAAAGACTCTGGGCATGTTTTTGATGAGGGGATAACATTATAACATGATATAAAAATCTATAAAAAGTAGATTCTACATGATATTGCCCCTTGAAGACATACAGTCAAAGATGCATGCACACATTTCTTAAAATATAACAATGTGAGGCTGATATATTCATACTGCCCTGATGCACAACAAAAAAATTTTCTAACAGTTCAAAAAACTGAAATAGAGATAAGGCTCTGAAACAAAACTAGTGTTTTCCACTCTACATTTTGAACAACATAAACACAGCAGGAAACAAAAACAATAGAAACAAATCAAATGTGGAACAATTAAAATAAGTTATACTTGGAACAAAAATGTGTTCCACTTACTTCTGGCAACACTGAAATGTTGTTATTTTCAAGGTTTAGTTCCTCTAGTTCTCGACATTTGGATAATGATCTGGGGATTGCTGACAATCGATTATATCGCAGACCTAAACGGTTTATGCTTGCCAAATTGCCTGAAAGAAAAAAAAATATTTATGAGTAATACAAAAAAAAAACCCATGTACCAAATAACTTGGCTTTTAAATTCTTCAATAAATAAAAATCCTATAAATGAAGTCTAAAAGAATGTGAAAATGCTACACTCAAATTACCAATAGTCTCTGGGAGGTCCAGGAGCTCATTGTGCTGCAAGTCGAGGTTGGTTATTTGTGTGCAATTTCCAATCTCCTTTGGTAGATGTTCCAACTGGTTATGGGCGACATCCAGAGTAATGAGGCTGCACAGCTCCCCTGCAGGAGAATCCACAACAAATTTTAATCAAGTAGCTGGCATCCTTATAATTCTTGATTAACAATTAGACGATGTCCAAAACACAACATTAAGTGTCAAACAACATTTTTTTAGACAGGAACAGAGCACCTTATCCAAGTGACCATTAGCACTAGCCCAGCATCAACCAACAAGATTACAGTTTGGTGGGAAATTATTTTGTCTGCTGCAGTCACTGAGCTAAACAGCAGTCAATGTTTGTTTTAACTTTGAAGCTCTTAAGTGTTCCCTATGCTTAGGTTTTACTTACCTATCTCTGCAGGCAGCTGTTTAATCTTGTTCTCCCGGATACTGAGCATGGTGAGCTTAGACAAGTTTCGGATGTCCTTTTCTACTGTTGTGATGCGATTGAAGCGCAGGTACAGCGTGGTCAGAGACGTCAGCCGATAGACAACAGGTGGGATCTCTCGGAGCTTGTTGTGCCGGAGGTCAAGCATTCGAAGCTTCTTCAGGGAGTCCAGAGAATCGGGCAAACTGGTCAAGGAGTTCTCACTGAGAGCTAAAGTGACCAAGCCTGATAGGCAACCCACCTCAGCTGGTAGGCTCTGTAGTTTGTTGCTATACAAGTAAAGTTCAACCAACTGAGTCAACTCTTTAATGGAGGTGGGCAGCATGTGAATGGAGCGTTTAGATAGGTCCAGTCTCACTGATGTCTCCTCCCGACACTTATTAAGCTCCTTGATAACTTCTGCATTACTGGATTTCTTGCGTGCGCCTTGTGCTGGATTTGGCCGCTTTATTGTATTGTCAACAGAGAAGGCAACACCCGGTGTTGAGCTGCTTGTGTCTTTCTTACCTTCTTTGGCATCTTTCCCTTTGGTCTTTGTTTCTTTGCCAACGTCTTTGACTAAACTGGCTAAAGCCTTGGCCTCCTTTTCCCTTTCTTTACCTGCTGGACCACCTTTGGGGTCCTTTTCTTTTGAATCCTTTTCTTTGCCTAAATTACTACTCATGGTGACGTTATTAGCAGCCCAGCAAAGATGCTCATGGGACTCTCTCTTCCTCAGGTTACTTATTTAGAAACAAAGGGACATAGACAGTCAAGGAATGTTTCAAAATAAACATCCCCATGCAGACCAACACATTTAGGATGACACTTAAAATAAAAGCTGGGTGATCCAAAGGTGTCGCAGACACTTGTAATGTTTCCTTTGCTAAAATTACATCAGAGAATTAATCCTTCATAGCAGGTGATTTGTAAGATCCATGGGGCACATGCTTGAATCTTTGGACTGCATATAATCCCAGGACCTTTAGATTGAAGTTCTTTCAGGTTGGCAGGTTCACCAAAGATGTGTTTTAATCCCCCTGAAAATTGCTGTTAGGGAGAAAAAAAAAAAAGTTAACATTTCTAATTTTATATTTCATGCCTTTAAACATTCTTAATATTTGAGTTTTATCACTTGCTTTCTATAGCCCACCTAAAGTTTTAACAAATGTGTTTACGCTAAAAACAAATGTCCTTTATGTTTGCATTACAGAAAAAATAAAAACTATATTAAAAAGGGTCTCAACACTAAGAATATTTGTCTTCACACATGAAATAAAGAAAAAATAAAAACAAAACCTTAACAGGTTTGGTGACTAGTCTTTGCACCAAAATACATGCTATGGCAAACCACAAAAATCTATTTCAGACAAGTCAAAACACTAACTTTAAGAGCTTTATAGGTCAAACAACTTCTCTCTGGAAACCTGTCTCTGTTTAGTCTCTGGTGTAGTTTTCTGTACATTAGTGATGGTATAAAAAAGCACAAGCTAAACTGTCACAAAAAAAGAGAGAAGCTGGTTTGGCTCAGGATCTGAGCTGAGAGAAAAGGTTGAAACGGCTGAGAGTACTCTTCAGAAGTGGCCTTCAAAGTCCTCGCCACAACAGGTCACATGACCTTTTGGGTTACAAAAAAAATGTTTAGTCAATACATGCACCCTAAAGTATATTAAAGTAATTTAAGGTATTTGTTGCTTGTTTTGCTCAATATAAATAATTACAGTGGCTTTCTAACAGTGGCTGGAACATGCATACCTGTGTGCACAACTATTAGAAACAAATAAATGAGAATACCCAGACCAACCCAACTGCTGGAGCCATGATGTAAACTTAGCAGCACAAGCCACTTCCTTATACGGTTGTACTCTGTGTTCCTGTCTGTTATAACAAACTGCATGAAGACATCATCTGTAAAAACCCTATTTATACATTCATTAACTGTTTCTACTAAAATGCCAAAAAAGTGTTTTTCTTCTCAAATTATATTGAACAAGTTTATTTTTAGTGAATATTTATTAGTGACAATGACACCATACACATCGTGTTTAGACAGTTCTGACACATGGACTGACTTAGTCCTTTTTATCCAAACAGAACATAAAAACAAATGTTAAGTACAGCAGATTAACTATTGTTTGTGTTCTTTAAATGGCTGCATTGTTTTGTTTTTTTCAAAATAACTCAATTTCAAATTCAAATAGTTCTTACCTCAAGGGAAGGAAAAAGAAGAACAATTGTGACAACAAAACAATCGGTAGTATTGGTGGGAAAAACCACACAGTTAAATTTTACTTCTGGTAAAGCATTTTGCAATCTTCCTTTATTTGTTTAAATTTAGTATGATACAGATATATGTGACATGTACACATATATGAGACCAATGTGGTGACAAACTTCACACAGAACATTCTACCACAACAAATCTGCATGTACTGCCTCAACATAAATGTTATATGAAAAGTAGACTACATACAAAAAACAAACAAAAACTTTTGAACTGTAAGTGCTATATAAGCTTAAGAGTGTTCAGAAGCCACCAAACTTGTTCAGATGTGCATTTTCTCCCCCAGCAATTCAAGAACATCTCTGATATGTACCTGGTATAACCTGACATCTGCTTAATGCTACTAAACAAACATTGTCAGTGAGTGTTGACATCAACTCACCGCCCCACCAAAGAATGAATTTCGCTATTTAACCAACAAAACAGGAGAGATAATAATAAAAAAATCTAAACAACCCATTAACTGTGTTTACTATGGAGGAGTTACAGAATCACTTTAAGGCTAAACAAATTATTTATGCTTTTATCGGAAAACTGCAAAATAAACAGCCACTCTGTATCTGCTTACAGCTTTTATATTACGAATCATAATTGTGTATTGTCCCAATATGTGGTTGAGTGTGGTGTATGTGTGTGGAAGGGTTATTTTTATTATTCAACTGAACTGTTTTGGCTCCTGTTTTTACATAAAGGCCAAACCAACACTGAAGCGATCCAGCAGTGACAACATTGCATGCACTTTTGTCTTCTGCAAATAAAGAACCACTCAGTTCATTCGAGAAGACATCTAGCTACACTAAAATGGAGTTTTGAAGGAAACAGCTAATGTGAGTCCATCAACACCACCGCAGAACCACCATAAAAGACTACTATGCCAAACTCACACTAATGAAGTTTCCATTAAGGATATCATGGGCCCATCTGCTAATACCAGTGCATTTGAACTGGAGCAAATTCAATTTTACTGACTTTAATGATAAAACGATATGCACCAAGTTAGCTAATAAGAGAACAAACAAGACTTGAGTTATAAGAACAAACTTTGTGTGTCAAGACACAAATGAAACACGCAGACTTACACCACAAGCGTTTGGGAGTTTTCATACTACACCCGAAATAATGAGGACTTTGAGACCCGCTGATTGTATGCGATATAGGCAGAAAACTTGCGCAACAGAGGTGAGCTTGCTGCTGATACTACACAGCACTCCACATGACCCAGCTAGTTAATTTGCTACGTGTGCAGAAGACAGATTCTTAGAAACAGATTACAGACAAATCAATTGCCACCAAGTCGGGAAGTCAAGTCGCTTTGAAACTGGTATATTTAGCGAGCACGGACGGCAAGGAAACTGACACTTGACTCGGTGACACCGTGTAATCACTAATCTGAGAGTAATAACTTTGATATAAACGCTAATAAACCCCGGCTGTTGCGACTTGACATAATTAGCTAGTCAAGTTAAACTCGTTAAAGCTAAAACACCAGATGTTAAGCATTCGCGGAACTGATCGTTAAAGCGACAACTCGCATAAATGGAGGCAAAAATGACAAAACGACTGACAACAAGGCAGGAAATAACAACAGCTAACCTAAACGTCAACACCAAAGCAAACGTCAGTTCTACCAGACTGCTAAGCTGCTAAAGTCAGCTAGCTTACAATTTAGCCCACAAGCTAACTGTGTTTTAATCTAACGTCCTCTCAACCAGGGAAGAATAACATTACGTTTAAACACATTTTAAAGCAAAAGTATAACCAGGACAGAGTGACAAGTGTGTAATGTTCATTGCACGTAACCATAGCTGTGTTTAACGTAGGCCCGAGCGGAGCGGCTGTGGGACGCAGACCGAAGCCCGACCGAAGCTAGATCAGCCCCGAGACGCGAAATCTGTGCTGCAGCCAGCTGAGCGCAGGCAGCGGACAACCCGAAAAGAGCAGACGACGTAGACCGCTTATGGGCCGAACCGAGCCGAGGTATACAATGACTGCGGACTAACTGCAACACTCTGTCTGAGCACCGATTCCTTAAAGAAAACAACTGGGGGGAAAAATGAAAACACTCTGAAAAACAGCGGCCATTCTGAAACTGAACAAAAGAGTGCGTTTGCGTTCGTTACCAAAGAGAAGAACAAATTTAGCGCTGAACACACCGTCAACTGTGGCAGGCAACCTCATTAAATGTTCAGTGTCGTCAAGTTTTACCGAGGGAATTAAAACGTCCACCGTTAATGTTGTTAAAGAAAAAACTGATTTACCTTCAGAGGTGTGACTCCGCCATCCTAGCTGCTTCCTCCTCTTTTCCTACACCGCCGCTCAAGCTCCCTCCCTCTCCGGCCACCAAATTGCGTCATTTGCACGCGGAGCCAATGTTATCACGAGACTTTCAAACGCGACCAGGTTTCAAACGGTTTACAGATTTTTACTTTTTTTTTAATTCAAAAACTTTTATGTATATTTCTACATTTATTCTTTGTAATATTAGTATGTTTTTTTTATTAAAATAACAAGAGTATAATAATTACGGAAGACGGTCACAGAGTAAAAATAAAACAAAATAAAAAATGTATATGTTCTGAGTTTAATTTTAGAATTCTGAGGAAAAAAAGTCTGGCGCACAGAAAGGCGACAAATCTTTGCGTATGAAGTCCAATAATAAACACCCAATGGACTAAAATAAGTAGCTAAACAAGAGCACATCTTTAGTTAGCCCATGATGATGGGATGTCAGTAGTAATAATATAAAATGATAAATGAAAAATAAAAAAAACAATCTTCACAGCGTACTGTGGTTATTATTACAATTTGTATTCAGTATATAGAACTGTCATATTGTTGTCTTATGAATAGACAATAGAATTATATACAGACAACTAATGGTTAATATAACTAAATACTTTCTCCTGTGTTTGGCAGCTTCGTTTGCAAATATAGGGCAACGGGCCTCATGCAAGAACTGTTCGTACGAACAAAAGTAAGAGAAATTTAGAATAAGAATACGAAAATGTTCTTGCATGAAGCCCAATGTTCTATAAAATAATGTTACATAAAAATATATTGAAAAAAATTTTGTGTATTAACAAATTCTTCTGAAAAGTATGAGTATAAAGTTGTAATGTACGTAAAAAAAATGTTAAAGTCCACGTACTTCAGGAAAAAAAACTTAATTTCCAATTTTCAAGGATTGTAATTAGTAATAGGAAAATATTTATTTAAGGGAATTTCATGACAAGTGGTAAGTTTTAAAAAAGTAATAAAAATAAATAAAATAAAACCGTAAATGTCACGAGAGCAGAGAACAATTTGTATTTTATTTATATTTTATTTTGTAGTTCCTAAAGTGACCTGTATGTTGCAGTAAAGATCCGCGTCAAGGGGGAGGAAAAAACCCGGAAGAAAGTCACGTGATTCTGACGGACGCGTTGGCCTGGCAACTGCTTCTACTTTTCCTGGAGCTAAAGGTTGGATTGAGACAAGCCAATTTTATTTATCTGTAAATACACTTTATCAAAGTTCTGTTGCAGTGCAATCTGATGGATTTTCAGTGAAAATTTACGGACCGTTATTAAAGAAAACAACCCGTTAAATGAGCCGAGTGTCCGTAAAAAGCTAACGGTAGCCATGGCTAAAAATAATGATTAGCGTATAGTTTTGTATGAGTGAAAGTCACACAACCAGTTCACTTATGTGGTTATAGGTGATATGTTTGTGAAGTTATGAGCAAAGCTTGAAATCGAACAGGATTAAAGTGTTACTTGTAATAAGTCAAAAAAACAAATATATGAAGCAACAACCTAAATACAATCCTTCTAATTTTCCCTTTCTTTGCATATATTTATACTATCTATCGTTTCATATTGATCTCTCATTTTCTTATTTCAATTGGAATATCATTGAGGAATGGCATTTGAGCTACCTTCTTTGGTTTGAGACTAGCGGAATTTACTGATAAAAAAACATCTTTTTATTGTTTTAGCAATAATTGACTATGTAAAAATGATTTATTTTCCTTACCTTTCAGCACGCACCCAGAAGACACAATGCCTGAGGTCAAGTCAATATTGAGAGAAGTTCTGCCCAAACAAGGTTTGTACCGCAGCAGTTTATTTGGACAGCAGTCGTTACAAAAGGTTTGTGGAGCTCCTCACAACATGTGAACTGTTGAGACATTTGCAGAACCTTGCACAATTAGTCAAAGAATCTTCTGTGGTCCCTTTCTGGTATCAGTTTTCCAGCTCAGCACCACTGTATTGCAATGAAGTTATGCCATTTTCATAAGTAAAAGTTGAAAAATATCAAAGGAATAAATTGACAGACAATTACTCTGTAGTTTTTTTTTGTTGCAATATTTCCTCAAAGTTGGAGCACTGTCTTTCATATAAAGTCCTTCCGAATTGAGAAAAAAAAGCTCAAATGAACTCTTTTTTTAGATTTGCATACGAGTCAAGATTCACTGCTGAATCTTTTTTGACAACTCCCACAGGGCAGCTTTCCATGGAAGATGTCCCCACCATGGTTCTGTGTAAGCCAAAGTTGCTCCCACTCAAATCAGTCACTCTTGAGAAACTGGAGAAGATGCAGATGGAGGCTCAAGAGGCCGTCAAACAGCAGGAAATGGCAATGAAGGAGCGAGACCAGCAGATGCACAGTTGAAACGGGAGAAAATGACTTCAGACGTAGAGTGGAGGACTGGTCTATCATGCACCAGTAAGAAAGTACTTTTGGACCACTAAGCCCAAGGTTACAAACTTCACAAAGCCAAAAAAAATTTAGTGGCATGAGTGAGCTGCTTCAAATTAAGCTATTTATTTAGTTACAAGATCTACGTAGCATGCATTATTTCTTGTCGAACTTTAGTTTGATCAGCTGTCTGTGTTTCTAATGATATAAAGTTTCAGTTGTGTGAAACTAAAGCAGTACATTAATGTAGGTATAAAAATGTGTAACTTGTGGCATGTACTGTGTTGTAATATTGACACTCAAAAGACTGAATATTTAATAGTAATTTAATCAACAAACAAAGACTTCTGCTGTATTTTACTCCCCGCTATACAAAAATAAACCTTTACACCATTTTATATGATGAGTGCTTTTCTTTTTGGGGGATTTGTCATATTTTTTAAATGACTTTTTGCCTTTCAGCTTTAAAAAAAAAAAAAAAAAAAAAAAGGGTCAAACACAGCATAAAAAGAAAAAAATGACCAGCTCAATTAAAGAACCAGTATTGCACCAAACAAACAACCTGCCTTTATTGTTCTTCATTTTCATAAAGCTCTTAACACAAGTTAGTTATATCAATACAAACACGTCTGAAGAACAAAAGAAGAGGCAGTAAAACCAAAAAAATAAAATACTGTACAAACACAGACTGACAGAGGTGTGGCACTTTAAGGGATAGCTTATGTAAATGTTTTTATATAAACGATTCGGGGAAAGTGATCTACTTCAGTTGAAATGAAAGTGCAGTTTTTTTAACCCCACCTCTAATCCCAGACTTTTACTGTTAGAAGGGAGAAGATTTTACTCAACTATTAAAAAAAAGCAAGTAAAAAGGTAATTTCGTCCTCTTTCAGGAATTCTGGCGCACAGAAAGGTGGCCTCAGAACCGTTCTAGTTTCACATTTTCAGCATCTCCCTCGCTGACAAACCTCTTCCGGCTCCTGAGAAAAAGATCACAAACATGATGAACAAAATGTTTGCAGATATGAAGATATATGCATCTACATGTTAGTGTGGGTTTACAATATTTAGCTTACTTACCGACAGGGACACCGATCTCTTAACTTCACACCAATGATTCCATTGCTAAAGCTCTTGTCCACAAACTGCTCCAGGATGAAGTACGCACGAGGGACATCAATGCTTACTTCAACTATGTCCATGTAAACCCTTTCATAGCCCTATAAAGAAGCGAGCAAAGGCACTTTAAAATGCTGATCTGTGCTAACAAATAAGCTTTGTCAAATTAAATGCAGACCTCAATACAAACAGTAGGTGGCTCTCTTACCCTTCTTATTTGGTCCACAATGATGATGGAAGACATGGAGAGTGACTTGAGTAGCTGTAGAACCATTTTGAAGGTTTTTTGCCCTTTGGACTCCAAAACCATCACAATTGCCTGAGAACATCACCACAGCTTTGCATTATTCCACAGAACTGCATTTCTATCTGCCCCTTGTTATCTGTGAATTTTTCAGTTTCTTTACAAAACAGTTTATTTTAATGCAATCTGACACCAAAAGACACAGGAAGTGATAAATTTTTTTAGTGAAGATATAAGAATTCCTTTATAGCAGATGGATTGTTTTAGTGGCTTGAAAACATTTCTTGTGTTTCTCTTGAGCACATTTTTCTGTTCCTTAGCAAAATACACATTTTAGTATTTCTCTTTGACATTTGGTCCAATTTCACATGAAGCTATACGTTTACCTCATAGACAAACTCGTGGTGAAAATGGGGAACCTCCAGATCCCGAAGGCATCTCTCAGCTTCCTTGCCATCTCCAGACAAAATGTATTCCTTCAGCAGCAAGTTCATCTGAAAAGAGAATTCAAAGTATTACTCTTCATTGTCATACTTAAATCTTTTACTACAAAAGTTTATTTTTTAACCTGTCAAGAACTAAGCAGAACATTCACACAGTGTCAAAAACAACCCCCTGTTCTCAACACTAGAAGACAAGACTGAAACACTGACAGAGTGTTTGCACATAAAGGCCTAAAGATTTTAAGTCATCATCTACAATGTTTGCTTCGCTACCAAACTCATACAGAATGTGGAACGTACCTGTTTAATGAGCTGTGTGACAGGTCTCTGGCCTCCACCTGTCCCCCAGTGGTTGTCTATGCGAAGCCCACCCATACTCATCTTCAGCAGCACAGCAGCCCGGTCCAGTGCCGCCCTGAGGATTAAAAACACACATTTAAACTGTGATGGAGAACCCATTATGGTTTTATTTAGCTTCATAAAAAATTAATTTTTGAGTCAATTTTGTTTTCATTGCTGTATTCTTCTTTCTACTGAAAGACAAACTAGGAAAAAAGAATTTGTAAATGATCACCAACTGCATTGATTTGTGAGCTACATTCTGAAGCTTTGCATTTAGACTGACTTGTGGATTGGCCACGCTTGAAAATGAAAGAGATGTAAGGGATACATAGAACTTGATTGGAAGGAAATAAATAGTCTTAAAAACCTGACATCTACACCCTCCGGCCACTTTATTAGGTCCACCTGTCCAATTGCTCATTTACGCAAATGTCGAATCAGCCAATCACATGGCAGCAACTCAATGCATTCAGGCATGTAGACATGGCCAAGACAATCTGCTGCAGTTCAAACTGAGCCTCAGAATGGGGAAGAAAGGTATTTAAGTGACTTTGAATGTGTCATGGTTGTTGGTGCCACAGTGGCTGGTCTGAGTATTTCAGAAACTGCTGATCTACTGGGATTTTCACATTTGGATGGTAGGGTCAGAATTTGGCATCAACAACATGAAAGCATGGATCCATCCTGCCTTGTAATAACAGTTCAGGCTGGTGGTGGTGGTCCAATGGTGTGGGGATACTTTCCTGTAACACTTTGCACCCATTAGTGCCAATTGAGCATCGTGTCAACACCACAGCCTACCTGAGTATTGTTGCTGACTCATGTCCATCCCTTTATGACCACAGTGAACCATCTTCTGATGGCTACTTCCAGCAGGATAAAGCTCCATGTCATAAAGTGTGAATCATCTCAGACTGGTTTCTTTAACAACAATGAGTTCTCTGTACTGGAATGACCTCCACAGTCACCAGATCTCAATCCAATAGAACCTTTAGGATGTGGTGGAACAGGAGACTCTCATCATGGATGTGCAGCCGACAAATCTGCAGCAACTGTGTGATTCTATCATGTCAATATGGACCAGACTCTGAGGAATGTTTCCAGTACCTTGTTGAATAAATGCCATGAAGGATTAAGGCAGTTCTGAAGGCAAAAGTGGGTCCAACCCGGTACTAGTAAGGTGTACATAATAAAGTGGCTGGTGAGTGTATGTAATCAGTATTAAAACTAACAAAAACATATAAACAACAAAAAAAAAACAGGCTTAGAATTTTGTGCCAGAAGTGGATGTAATAGACACTAAATCTGAGTTGATCTAAAGACTGTTTCTGTGTGGACAAGACAGAAAGTTGGACATCACTTTGTAAGGACACTCAGAGAACGTGGGGCTGTTTCCTCTGTCACAGACACTGGATTGGAGTCAGGTGTGACATAGTTTTAACTCCAGTTTGAGCACATTGTTTGATGCAGGACCCTTTATCTGCTTGTAGCTTTTTAAAATTTTAGCTGAATTAATGTTAGCAAGGAATGCTTTAAATTAATATTAAAGAAAACAGAACAGTCGACATGTTCTAATTACTGTAATATACCTCTTGGATGCTTGAATGGCATGTTTGTGAGAAATACCAATGACAGATTCAGTTTTACACCACTCTCAGGTTAACACAACAATACTGTCCTGTCTGACAAGCCAACAGCAACATCAAAAGCAAAAGTGATCTAAAGCAGCATACCTTGCATATTCACAATCAACTTTGCCTTTGTAGCCATCAATGTAGCTCTTAGTCAGTACCTGGTCGCTGACAGCGCGTGCAATGAACTGGCCAACCAGCTGAAAGAAAAACACCTCAGAGTTAAAACGAAAGTTACGTATGTAACTACGGTTCTATGAATCCCGAATGACCGCCAGAGGGCGGTGCTTAAAGCACTGAATGTTCCCTTCGCGCATGCGCCGTTCGAGCAGTAATACCAACAGAGTCACACCTGTGACCAATCGGACGACTGATCAGAGGCTATATAGCCTGACGTCGTCCGAAGC
>JARVJO010000111.1:10294310-10304587 GCA_031762555.1 Cynodonichthys magdalenae | reverse complement strand
GCGCATGCGCGAAGGGAACATTCAGTGCTTTAAGCACCGCCCTCTGGCGGTCAGCAGGGATGAAATAGAACTGCACACAGTTCTGAACACATACTTCTGTTGTACTGTGACTAACTCATCAGTTTTCTCCCTCAAGTTAGTTATCCATCTTTAAAATGAACTAGATCAATTCATGTTACAATAAAAATCCATCAAAAATTAATAACTGTCAAATGCTTTTTTAAAATTTTTTATTTAGAGTGAAGACTTCCGCAAAACAAATCGGCACTGAGAACTGCCTCAGAGGCACGTGTGTTTTTGTTTACAATAGTGTGGCCACATGATTTCTGGGAAACAAAAGAGCCACAAAGCCTGATTCCATTGTTCCTGTACACACAAAAGGCAGCTACATCACAGCTAACTGACCACAGTAGCCAGACTGGCAGGCGTACGAGTAGAAAGGAAATAAGAGCATGTGAAAATGAGAAAAGACTTAGTGAAAGTGCAGATGGTGGAGGAATGAGGGGGAAGGGCAGACTCACAATGCCCCTCAAACCCACAGAGAGCTCACAGACTGGGGCCCAAATGACCGGTCAGAACAAATCAGGCAGTGTCAGGAGTGGGGGCAACAAACAGCCCTCTGAGCATCCGATGCTGAGCTTGCATTTTACGAGCACAGGCAGACAATAGCTAGAGATTTCAAGCCTGTATAGACTGAAAAGGAAAGAGCTATAGAAACACACCACACACTCGCTTTCTCTCACAAACCAACACATGAAACCACAACGTAATTCCCCTCTGCTAAAGCACAGGCTAAATTAAAATTCCTAAAACTGAAATGAAACTTACTGTAAAGAATGTTGTTTGTTCTCGTCATGAGTCAGACAGATGAGCACAAGTTTTAAATTAATACATTTACACAAAAGGAACCTTCCTGATGTTTACATAGATAAATTAGTAACATTAAAGACTGTTTCACATCCAGCTCTCATAAATATTAAAAACTATATGATTTTAATCCTGACTTAGTTTTGCTTTTTTCCTCTCTTTAAATCATTCATCCTGTGCTTATTAATTTAATTTATATTAGGATTAAATGCGGTGTGACACAACCCACAACAAGACAGATAATTTCACTAAAAGGTGCATGCACCCATCTGGACTTCTGGGAAACTCACCTGGGGAGCCCCTGGAGTGTCCAGAACCAAATCGGGCAGATCTCTGAGCAGTTTGTCAAAAGAGGACTCCATGTCACTGTGAGACAGAACAGTCCTGCACAGGTCAACCAGCAGCCTGGAGGTGAGCTCCCGGTGGCTGGCCTTGGCCTCCAGGGCTAGAGACACGGCCAATGAGGGCACCTCACTATGCATGGGCCCCAAGTTCAGTTCTGCAAGCAGTTCCTGGGTTAAAAAAAAAAACAACTCAGCTTTAAGGGTGGAGGACAAAATGTGCTTTTAGTTGCATGGAAAATTCTGAATTGATTTTCAAAGGACAAAAAATGATTTTGTCAGCATTTTTCTGCAACTTTAAAAGAGCCAGCTGAGTTTGTTTTGCCGTTTGTCCCAATGTTTTCACATTTTTTTCATTTATTTTCTTCACTCAACCCTAAATATATGTCTGTAAGTTACAGTTCAAGATTTCATAACAGATGTCTTTAATAATACCTGAAATGTTCGATTTGTGTATAAATTTCCATTCATAAACAAGATGCTAATTGCATTAGTTTTCTTAAAGCATTTTCACTATTAAGTTAGCATCTTGTGCTAGCCTGTACTCGTAGAGTTTTTTTTAAACATGATACTGTGCTTGTTTTTATTAGGCACAACAATATATAGTAAATCTGTGATAATGTAAAATAAACTATAATTATTTAAGGTTTAAAAAAGTCCAAATGCATTGGTTTTATCACAGTCTTCTGAACTGTAATCTAATTTAATCTAATTGGGAGGTGCCTAAAGATTCCCACCTATACACGGCCTGCCATAAAATTGATGGCTGCAGAACTAAACTAAACAACGACATATGTCCAGAGAGGTTATTTACTTGATAAAGTTACATTGTGTAGCACTTACAGCTACTTCATTTGTGTCTCCGTGTTCAAAGTACTCTCGGACTATGGGTGTGACCGTCTTCTCAAAGTCCCTCTCATCCAGCGGAGGCACCACAGTCTCATACACACAGTTTTCCTGCCAAAACACAATTACGTTCCAAAATCAGAACAGAATGTATTTCTTACAGGTTTGTGTGCTGGCTTGATGTAAAACCTATATGGGATCATGTTAATCCAAACCTGCAGATGAACATAAACAGAGACGTTACCTGAGCTTCGTCGTAGTTGGGGTCTTTCTCATCTACTTCAACTGGTTCATAAACTTCACCTGTCTTGCCCCACACACCTTTTCCTCCTGCCCCACCTGCAGACAACAAGCAGGGATAATGTTGCACAGACTGTGTGAGATTAGCTCATGTTGATGCAGTTTACAATAATATTTTAAAAGGATAATGAGAAGTTTAGGGTTTGGTGTCTTCAACATCTTAGCAACCTGAACAAGAACTGGTTTTGAAAAGAAAATACATTTCTAATACAATAACATCTGTAAAAGGGAACAAAAAGTTACAAAGGAGTTTATCTAAAATAATATATGTACCTAAATGTAACTAAAATGTATTTTTAATTATTCATTTATTTAAAAAATCTAACTTAAGAACAGTTTAAGGTCAAACATAAACGGTGTCTGAAAGACTACCGATACATACTCCCAAAAAATTATCTTAATTTGCTCATTGAGGGGTTTAATTTATTCAGGTTGGGGAAATTATCTCTAATAATTTCCACCTTATCTCTAATGTTACCATCAGAAGCTCTAAATATTTAGAATCTGTGTGGTATTTTCCACACAAGTCATGCAATGACAAGTTTCTGATTTGCTTTCTATCTCATGCACAATAAGTTAGCTGTGACCACTCTGAATGTGCTGATGTGACATTTTAGGTGCTAAACTATGTGTCAAACTCAAGGTTCATGGGCCAGATCCGGCTTTTGTTATCATTTTTAAATCTATTTATTGGACTGGGATTAAATGTGTTACAAAAATATTAATATTAGAAAAAGTTAAATATTTAAAATGGTATAAAATAAAAATATAAAGTGCCTTTTCAAATTTGATATTTTTTAATTAATAAGCTATATTTGTTCTAAAGTCTATATATTAGAAAATGTATTTTGGATTTGGATGCGAGAATACATTTCAGGAGTGCACAATATATCAAACATTTATCATCATCATGCAATAGACATATTGTAAAAAAAACTGCATAAACTGCAACAAATGGTTGGCTCAAATGTCAGCATTATGCATTTTGTCAATCACACAAAAATATTTGACCAATCAAATGGACCCCCTCAAATATTTGGCCAATTAGATGGGTTTCTTTACATTAGATGCCTGATCCTACATAGATTCAGGTAGATAGCAAACAACTGAGCAAGTATTTAAGTATTAAGCAATGATCCCCTTAAGCAATACTTATGTATGTTTGTTTATCACAAGTCATATTGTCATCGTTATATTAAGCACCGTTATCCCACATCGCAGTTTTTCCTAATATCGTGCTAATACATTTGAAAACTAAGTTTAATTTATATAAATATTAACTTGGACCAAGGACCAAGCTTTTAATTTTGAGCCTCTTAAATAAAAGTTTGACAACCATAATGTAAATAATCATTCAGTTCAATCGGGCCAACATCTCAGATGGAACAAATTTTTCTTGTGCCTTGAAAGAAAACAATTCTCCTCTAAATCAACAATGGCACATTTTGCATTTAGAGACGACTACAAGTCAGTTTTGAGAGTTGCATGTGTGCAGACCAACATACACAGAACTGTATCTACTGCTAATATAAAGCTTAGTCTACATCTTTTGTGAAGCTCAAATAAAAAACAGTTGTGTGGTATGAGGTCAGCACCAGCAGATTGTAGAAATATTGCTCCCAAACCAGCTTGAATACATACTTTAAAACCTGCATTAGCCCCATTAGTTAGCTCATCCTACATTACAAATCTGCCCTGTACAAACAGTTAAAATAGTCTGCACCCATGTTTGCCTACACATAAAATCCAACAAACTCACCACAACAACCCCTCAAAAACTACAATGCCAAGTTTTGATGCAGGAGAGCTTGAATTACAGGGGATCACTAATTTAGCAGCATTGTTGTGTAATCAAAAAAGAATAGGACTCTGTGCCAAGAAAAAAAATGAACATGCCTTTAATCTACTGCCCATGGGAGGGGCAAAGGGGCTGATCACCACTGCAGCCAGAAGAGACATCTAAATACTGTCCACAGAGCAAATTCAAGACAACAGACAAGCCATTATAAAACAGCTACACAAGCTAAAATCTGACCTGCTTACACATTACACCATTACCTGGGAAAAAAATACAGGTAAGCACCTACCAGGACAGAGGACAACTCCCTTTACATTAGAATAAAAATGAACAATAATGTAGTAGCAGGTCAATATCGAACAATGATTCAATTCCATTTGATTCAATTGATGAAATTGTCACCAGAATAATAAACAAATACACATATGTACTATTAATTTCAGTCAGACAAATTTTACTTATCTTGATTTATTAAAAAGCCTTAAATGACAATAAACTGGATACCTTTTAAAAACAACAACCACCATTTTAAAGCAAATGTAAATATACTTTGCACAAAAAGTAAGGAAATTTATGTTTGGTAGATTATTTTTTTGTTGTAACAATGCTTCTTGGCAACAAATTTATACCGGGCAACTGGGGGTACCAGAAGCTCAAAACAAGTGTCAATAGCAAAATAAGCTGGGACAATGAAGATTTGACTTTTTTTTTCATGTGCACAACCCACAAACTCAGCTCTACTGCTTATCTCACACGTGCAGTGGTGGGCACCAGACCCCTAAAGCACAATAGCGCTAACTGCAGATCTAAATTTTTTGTTTGCTCTTTAGGGCTTTTGCTACATTTTTTGAACTGTGTGCGCATTTGAGCTTTCTAAATTTGAAAATCAGTGGTGCTAAATTATTTTTTTCATCAAGTATTGAATATATTTTTTTTTTTAACAGCAGAGGAAGAAAGCCATCTCCAGTTAACACAATGCAGAACCATTGTATAGAAACAGTGCCCCCTCCAGCAACAATCTGTTCTCAGAAGCTATATACTCTAGATGACCGTCCTTCTGGGTTACAGTTTTCATTTAAGAGACAAATCCCATAATTCTTTGCGTTTACATGGCAGAAAGCGACTAGAGCTACGTTACTGGGCAAGACTCCCACGCGGTCTCTCAAAAGCCTATATGCCACAGCCATTGGCGACGTTCTTCTGTTAAAAATCGGGCCACAGATATCACTTCCGGTTCCTGCCTACTGCTTTTTGTTTTTAGCGTTAGTTCCTAGTAATACACCATGAAAAAAATCTAAAAAGTTAAAGCATCTGTGAGCTACTGGTACAAAAGGTGAGTTCTGTTGTATGCCATTGTGTCCACCAACCAGCAGGTACAAGAGAGTAGTTAGTTTTTCTCCATATTCCTCTTGATGAGGAGTTAAGTTGACATTGGTTCATAGCAATTCGCAAGGAAAACAGCTATAAAAGCTCACTTTTGCGTTTGTAATCAGCATTTCAAACCTGAGGATATTCAAGAGCCAGCGTCAGAAATGGGAAGATGGAGGTTAAAAGGAGCTGAACAATTATCCTCTTCACTGCCAAGACCCAAGAGAGCAAGAACTACCTCCAGAGGGCAGCGAGGAGGAAGCTAACATAACAGCCGGTATAGACTAGACGTACATAAGGATCACGATTATGCCGCTGCTCCAGACCCTGCAGTTGTGGATTTAGTGCTGGAGGTAAATTATATTATCCAGGAGGAAATCTGCCAGCTACAGGAACAGCTTAAGAGCCTGACACTGAGGCAGCAGTTCAGCATTCACCATTTTGCTGCTTCTGACAAGGACATTCGATTCTTCTCAAGGTATGTGTGTGTGCGTGCGTTTGTCTTATACGGAAAATGAAATTATTTTAGGCAACTTTTTCATGAGTTTTATGCAAAAGCAAAAACTTGTTAGAGTATATATTACAGTGTAGACACAACCCGAGCGCAAACGTGGCATTATTTAAAAGGGAATATGACAGGCTTTCTGACACTATTAGATTTATTGCCAAGAAGCAATGTTACAACAAATAAATAATCTACCAAACACCAATTTACTTTTTTGTGCCAAGTTTAAATAAATTCTTCACATTAGTATTGTTGAGGAGAGCAAATCCTTGCATAGTGCACAAAATGGTGTTAGATTTTGCTTATTCTGTAATGGAAATTTTCAGAAAAGCTTTGCTGAACAAATGGCAAAGCAAGAAAGAAGCACATTAAAAGGGTGTGAGCTGCTCAAGATCAACTAGCCACTTGCTTACAGGTTTACAGCTCATCAGTGAAGAGCTAACAAGTGCTAACAACAGTAGGAACAAGTGACCTTCCTCAAGCACTAAGATGTGCAACATCCAGGGTTCTTCGGTCAACTAAGTTGTGGTAATGATGTTGATGTTGCCCTTTGAAAACCTAAACCTGAACAATCCCTTTGAAAGCATACCAAAAACAAAACAAAACAAAAAAGGAACAGATAGATCATACCTTTCTTTGGCAAGCCTCTGCCCTTTCCCATCCGTGACTTTCGGTCCATCAGCTTGCTCTTGGGACTCGTAGGTACTGCAGAGGTTCCTCTGCTCACATCCCCATTGTCACTAAGGGAGTCCCCCCTGCCTGAGTCCCTGGATGAGTTCTTTCTCAGCCTCCGCTTCGCCTTCGCCTTGAGACGTGCCTCCTGGATGGTGTTGCTGGATGAGGACAACCAGTTACCGTTGATCTCGTTGTTGATATTTCGATTAGTGATAACCGCTCCGCCATTGTCCTCCTCTCCAGAAAGAATGAAGTCACTGAGTTCTCCAGCTTCTGTTGGATTGAAATTATGACAGCAAGCTAATGAATGTAGCAATCTAAACAAGGAGCGTGTATAATTTAGGTGCAAAGGATTTACATTATAACAATGCATTCTAAATCTAAAAACTTAAAGATAGCTTCAATAGAAGTTCAACCACAAAGTGTAAGAGGGAGGAGTTGTAAAAACCAATACCAAGTAGTGCAAGGAAACTAGCAAATGTACCACTTTCACATGAGAAAGCTCCACTGCCCTACATCAGATACAGCTGATGAGGCATTTAAATGTTGGCGTGTGTGTTTTACTCACCAACAGGGTTTGCATTCAGCCAAGCCTCGCAGTCAGCTGCCATGTTTTACAATAGAAATAGTGTTGTACGCAGAAAAAAGCCGTCCAACAACAGAAATGACTCGGTACCTTCAAAGAAATAAAAGAAAATCAAACGAAAATTGAAAACGACCCGTGTGCGCGGCGATATGTCCCGACATGTTGGAACTTAGTGGATCTCCCTCCCCCTTTCATTCAAAGTCACTGGCTGTTGATAAACAATGGCGTTACGTCTGTGCACTTTTAATAAAACATTTCTTTATCTAGCTTCACATATAGAAGATAACTGCGACCACATAAACAACATGTTATTGAAGCAGATATGTCGCTATCTTGTTTTCGAAGCTAACCGGTGCAAAAAAAAAAGATAACAGATGTGTGTTCTGCATTGGACTATTAAACACAAGTTATAAACTTAAATAAACAACAACGCAAAGCTATAATACGTACATAAAAAAATACCTTATTAGCTGTTTTACCTCGCAGTACAACCCCCAGCCGTCTCTCACCAAGCTACTATAACTCTATTCCGAACACGACGTCGTTGTTTTTGTTCCACTTGCCCAGCAACGCAGTCACGTGGTCCAGTGTTTTTCTTTTCTGATTGGCTGAAGGGAGGGGGCTGTTCACCCTTCAGCCAATGAAAATGCAACACGGGATTTTCTTCTCGCAAATTCCATGAGGTACGGCTGTTTATTTAGTGCTCTCCCTATCGGTATTACTGTGGAACTGCACACTTAGATTTAGATGTCATTTTGCAAAAAAAAAAAGGCTGATGTTGATACCGGTAATTAAAATTATGAAAATATTATTGATGTTAATGAATGATTTTTTAAAAATATGTTTTTTAGTGGAAAAACAGGTTACAACACAGAATCAAAGCACCTTGACTCTTTGTGCTACATTAGGCTAAGTGACATGGTTTAAAATTGCATCATCTCTCAAAAACTGCTGCATTTCTCCCCTAAACAATCAAAGAATAAATATTTTAAATAGAAAATAAATGCCTAAAAGTAGACAAATACTTGAAATGTAAATACATCTGAACACGAACATCCAGTCACAAAGTCCTTCAAATAAAATAATTTCAACCACATATTATAAAATTATAAAACACACCAGAGTTTCAGTTTTGAAGACATGGTTTGCACATATTACGTAAATTATAACTCCATAAAACAAGCCTAAATATTTACTTGAGAAAAAATGCCTTGAGTGCTACAGGGCTCTAAAATACAAATAAATAAAAGTGCAAGTTTCCTGTCTCTAACATAAAAATAAAAAATAACTTTTATGAAACATAGAAAATTAATATTAGATGTTTTTTTTCCTTTTTGTAAACAAATGAGACAAAATTATAGATATTTTCTTTAGGTTAGATCAGAGGATCAGATATGATTTTTGAACTGGGGGGAAGGTGCATTCAGCAAATGATTTCCATCCAAGTTATTTTTGTGTAATTTGGGTTTATGAGCTCAAGTAGTTACTCATATGGGTGAATGAAAATGCCATTGTAGAATTATTTGAAATTAAGGATAAACAACAATGAACATTACTAAACAAACAACTTTCCAATCAACACTAGAAATACATTTTGAAACTGTGTGATTTATTGATCAAGATCATAAACTTCTGTTGAAAAACTGTCTTTCTAATCCTGATGTAGGTTCAAGACAAAAGTTTACTACATTCCATGAAAATAAAACTGTCAACAAAGATTCAGTCTTAAACTGTGATACGACTTATGAGCAGAACTTTAAAAGATAAAATGAGTCTTTTTCTTTCCGCACAAAAGCTTTGCCCTCATGAAACAATGCAAGTCAGTTTTTGGTGGAATTCCTCTTTAATGCCACAAACGAGTGAAACATAAGCACATCCACCATGTAGCATCTTCCAATGCACTCTGTCTTTTGTTTAGAAAACTGTTTACAGAAGTAAATGTCCACAACATGCCCGACTTCTGTGCAGCCTACAGACGTTCTAACAGCTGTAGCATCAAAACAAGAACCCGTGGGATCACCTTTAACCTGTAAGCTCTGTGACAGTATTATGACTGTAATTAGGATAACCAGTAGTTATATTTTGTATCTGTGCACAATACAGGTCATGATAAATGGGAACAGTGGAGCTATGTGAGATAATAGTATTGACCCAAGGCTTTTTAGAATATCTTCCTACAATTTGCCAGTCCGTGTTTTTTTTAACACAAATTTTTATAGAATTGAAGAAAATTTTGTAATTGATCAACTGAATGTTTGATGCAATTTTATATTTGACACTTTCTGATCATTGCAGCAGTAAGTTTAAAACAGACAGAGTTAGTGTGTGTTGTCAATGTTCTTTCTGTCTGTATAAACAAAAATGAGTTATGTTCTACGTTTGACGTAAAAGTTACCACCTTCAGGGGTGTAATGAGGAAGAGACTGAAGAGACTATAATGTGGAAGTTTAGAAGTGGTTTTAGAAGTTGTTAGAGTTTTGCAGAGTCCCTGTTAAGATCCAACCATGCACTCTGTGAGATATGTGGACAACTTTGATCTTTTTTGGGAGAGATTACATCTGTTCAAGTCTGATAGACAGACTTTGAATCGATCTGGAGCTGAGCTGTTAGCTTCAAACAAGAAGTACAGACTGGGCTGCTGTTTGTTTGGGTTTTTCTCTCAAAGTCTGTGCACTGCTGAAACTGATAAGAGTCAGAGAAGAGAATAAAGTTTTTTAGAAGAAATCCAGTGGATTTCTGCATTTATTCGGACATACCATTTTGAACATCGCATTTTCTATTCTACAATTTGGTGACCCCAACGTGATGGATGATCTTGAACAAGCAGAGAACATTGGATTTAATATTTGGCGGTTGAAGAACCTGAGAAGATTTTTGAAACATCAACTGCTGAGAGTGAGTGGAGAAAAGCTTCAAGATGCCTCCTTTCTTTTCCAAAGAGGATTTCTGCCAGCTTCTCCAAAAGGTGACGTGTTGGAGCTCAAGATTCAT
>JARVJO010000111.1:10266363-10286517 GCA_031762555.1 Cynodonichthys magdalenae | reverse complement strand
GGGTGAGTGACTGTAGTGTAAAGCGCTTTGGGGGTCTGGAAGGACTTATAAAGCACTATATAAGTTCAGGCCATTTACCATTTAATAGGGATCAAAGCCTGGGCCTCATTGGGGAAAATACTGTTGGTGTGTCAGGGGTTAGGGTTAGAACTAAGGTGTGAATTGAGTTTAGGTTGGGTTTATAATCAGAAATGTAGTTGTGAAGTTAGGTTTAGGCTAATGGTTCAAGGTTAAGCTATAGAAATGGTCAGTAAATGAATGGAAGTCAATGCAAAGTCCCCATGAAGATAGAAGAACAAACGTGTGTGTGCTGTCTTGTGTTGCAGCACAGTTAGGTTTACCGGAGTGACCGTGCTGCAGCAACAAAACATTGAGCATGTGCTCAGGCATGTCATCTAACCCCGATGATAATACTCGTCCCTCCAGGGGGCATTTCACAGCCCGCTCAGAAATAGTTCTGCTTTGGGCTGAGCCATTCCACTCAATTATTGCGTTAATGCAACAGATTGTCCATCAGGACAGTGTACAGGGAAACAATTTATTTAGAGGATAAAAAAATCCAGACTGATTTAACTTTTAAACCTGAGCAAAATGAAAAGTAAAAACCTAGTGTACTGCCAGTTAGATGAATAAACAGATTTGTTGTAACAGGAACTGGAACGCTGCACCACGGTACTTGTATTACTAGTATTAGTATTTCTAATTATTTCAAACGTTAGTGCAAATTATCATAATTTAAATTATTTCATAGAAAACTATCTTTATTCACCAAATTGCCAAATACATTGTTGCCTGCATGGCCACAAAATTAACAAACTAGAGGACCAAATTATTCCCATAAGCAATATTCTTGCTAAGATATTTTTAGAAGAAACTTAAGAAGAATTAGTTAAAATCTGTAAAACCTCATAGTTTTTTTAAATTATTAGAAAGCCACATAATGTCCAAATACGTCATTGATTTAGCTTCCACTGTCCGTGTCTCATAAATGACAAAAATGACGATTAAATTTAAGAAGCTGTAAAATAAATCAAGTTCAGTCACACCAGTATGTGTCGAGAACCATACATGAATACCAAATAAGACTTTTGGCCCCAAATCAGGAAATGCAATCTCATTTTAACACCTTCAGAATCTGGCTCCACCTCAAAACATCACACCAGTGGGGGCAGTCTCCCTAATCAAGTGACCAGATCCTCTCACAGGCCTTCTACAGATTATTAATTAAACAACTATTGTCAAGACTTGGAGCGAGGCAGACCCAAGATGCAGGCAGGCAGGCGAAAAGTTCAAAGATGAAAAACTATTCATTTAAATCAAAGAGCCAAACGTGGTGGCAAAAATACAAAAACTAAATATAAAACTTAAATCAGACATGAGTGGCAAACATGAGATCGACAAACAAGAAACAAGCAATGAACCGACAGGGCAGAAGAGAAATGAAGCAGATTAAATACTAGACTGGGATGAGTGAAGATGGAAACAGCTGAGTGATTATAATAACAGACAGGTGTGTGGAAAGATACCAGAAGGAGCTAATGAACTGGGGAGCAAAGATGTACTAGACACCAGACAACACCAGAGGGAGACATGACAAGAGCACACATACACACATACACACATACACACACACACACACACAAGACAGAATCATGACAACTATATGTTGTAAGTGTCCCAGGAGTGTGTTGACTAAGTATTTCAGATGCAATTCATTCTACTTGCGATGACTGTGACATAAGCCATACAAAGCAGATTTCACATTCACTAAATCACAGTTTAATCAGATAAAAATGGACACCTATGCATAATAAGTAATTAGAATACATCTTAGCTAATCTAAAATGTAAAACAATGTGTGATGCATTAAGAATCAGTGATAAACAGAATAAATTTCCTTCCAATTGTCTGCATTTTTTTTAAACTGCAGAAGTCGTAGTCATAAAATGTGTAATGCTTACCCAAAGGGATGCTGTGTTCACTGACGGCTTTGTCTTGCTCCAGGGATGAAGACGAGGCTTCAATATCTAGGAGAGACGTTGGAGAAATTCAGGAAGAACAAAACCTCTGAACCCAAAAGTTGAATGTTTTTTTTTTTTCCTTCAGAGTTTAGCTCACTTGCAGAAAAATAATGATTATAATTCAAAATAAAAAATGCTTAACCAGTAAAACGGTCTTTGAGGTCTGCCGGTCAACATCTGCTTGAGGTGCCTCGCTCTAAGAGCAAGAAATGGGGCGACCGGTCTTTTCTGTTGCTGGCCCAGCAGCACGGAACGATCTTCCTTATGAGTTACGTGCCATCTCTGACCTGGTTCAGTTCAAAACTAAACTGAAGACTTATTTATTTAAAAGGGCTTTTGGTGCTTAACTCTTAGCATTTTATACCTTTTTACCTTCTTTTATTGTAGTTATGTTATTTTTTTTTTTAACTTGTTCTGTAATATTGTGATTTATTTTTACTTGTTTTATTTTGTGAAGCACTTTGGTCAATGCAAAGCATTGTTGGAAGGTGCTATATAAATAAAGTTGATTATTATTATTATTATAAAACCAACAATACATAGACATTTGTTTAGACATGGTCTATGACAAAATCTGTTAAATTTAAACTTAGATTAATCCCTGAAAGTACCTTTTTTATTAAGAGCATAATCCTTCTGTTGTACTCCATTATGGATGATTTCCATTACTGGTCTGTCTTCTTGGTTTTTGCTGTCCTCTGATAAACAAATAGAATTTTCCATTGGTTCATCTGAAGCCTGATTGTTACTGACATTGCTCTTCTTTAAGCGGGTTTCCTCCAGTGCAGCCTTGAACTCCTCACTGGGAAAATCACAAATATCCTTGACTTGTAGCTCAGGAGTCACTGAACTACTTTTCTCCTCTTTGCTGATTGAGGCAGTTACTCTATCCTCTGCTTTCTCAGTTAGACGTGTAGATGCTTGTCCTACATTGTCCCAAGACTGCCCTTGCTCAGATTTCTCCTCGGATGTTTTCTGCACTTCCTGGGATGATGCTGATGCTGATTCCTGCTTCGCTTTTGATTCTTCCACAACAACCTTTTTGGGGCCGGATACAAACTCCTCTAGCTCAGAGAGGTCTGGTTCAACGATGGAATCATCTTCTCCTCCCACTTCATCCACAGTGACCAGCTCCTCCATGTTCTTAGGATACCAACACTCTTCATCTGTGTCTTCATTATTTTCTAATTTCTTTTCCTAAAAATACACATCAGGAAAATATGTTAAGCACACATGTTGGTCCTGAGAAGTTTCAATTAGGAATGATGTCACTATTTTTGACATCTTTGACATGTTGAAAGTTGATAAAAAAATTAGTTGACACAGATACTTATCACGTCTAGGCTGGACTACTGTAATTCTTTATTATCCGGGTGTCAAATTATATCTTTGAAAAGTCTTAAGTTGAAACAAAATGCTGATGCTAGAGTTCTAATGAGAGGTCAGTTTTAGCTTCTCTGCAGTGGCTTCCTGTCAAATTCAAAACAGCATTCAACAACCAAACTCCAACTTATATCAAAGATCTTATTGTTCCATATTTCCCTAACAGAGCACTTCACTCAGACTGCAGGTTTACTTGTGATCCCTAGAGCTTCTAAAAGTAGAATGGGAGGCAGAGCTTTCAAGCTCCTCTCTTGTGGAACCAACTTCCAGTTTCTGTTCATGAAGCTGACACCCTGTCTACTTTTAAGACTAGACTGAAGACTTTCCTTTTTGAAAATCCTATAGTTAGGGTTTGTTTCCTGACTGGGGGACAAACTGAGCACATTTCCTTACTCTGCTGCTGTCTTTAGTCTCTCTCCTCTACATGTTTATTGTTGTAATTGTTTCTGTCAATACTGTGTTTTTCTTTGTCTCTCCTCCAGAGGAAAAAACACCTGGACTGGTCCTTTTGTGTTTCTCTGTGTCTCTTCCCTGTCAAACCCAGCCAGTTTGGGCAGATGGCTGCTCATCCTGAGCCTGGTTCTGGTTCTGGTTCTGCTGGAGGCTTCCTCCTGTTAAAAGGGAGTTTTTCCTCTCGACTGTCGCCAATGTGTTGCTCAGAATATAAGAATGAGATGAAGTGATACAACACAACCTGGCTTCTTTAGATTAATTGTTTTTGTACAGTGCCCTGAGATGACCTTTTTGTGACTTGGCGCTATATAAATAAACTGAATTGAATTATAGATTTAATCCTTAAATTTATTGAGTGGTAGAATAAAGATATTGATTCTGCTTTCCTCGCTCAGTCTATCCTTCAGCCCTTTTAACCTGTTTGAAATAAATAAATAAATTGAATTAAATCATTTCACAATCTTGGATGCACCTTCCCTGATACAATCCTAAAATTACCCACAACTAGACTAAATTTAGAAGTATGTGCAAAAGTCTTTATCCTGGTCAGTGCTGATGGTAATGTGATTTAATTAGAATTTCAGTAGTTTCATGCCTCCTGGTTTAACATTATTCTAGTTATCAACAATATTCAGAAGGTTTGGACCCAGAAGCAGGCAGGCATGAGGAGTTCAAAACAAAACAGATTTATTGACAAAGGCAAACAGGTGGACGTGGCTAATGTTAATCAGGCTCACTCACAATGTCTTTATCTTTGTCACATTCCTCTTTTGACTTTCGACTTTGCTGAGGTGAAGCTGTTTTTTCTTTCAGCAGAGATTCCTAAAAAATGGAAAAACGTTTGGCAGAAGGACGTGATGAATATCCAACTGGTATGCAGAAATACATATTCAAACATTACTCACAGTATTTTCAGTTTCTCTTGTCTGTTTTTCTGTGCTCGTGTGCCTTCTGCTCATCTTTCTGTTCCGGTCTTTGCCTGGTGAGCTCGTCCTCTTCTCCTCTGATGGCAGATCCTCACTGATCTCAAACTCAGAATGTCTTGACCGAACATGGTAGTTGCCACCATCCCTCCTCTTGGGCTTTGAATCGTGCCGTTGGTGAGAAGTTCTGAGTTCCTTGTCTGACTTGTACACTTGCTCCAGGTAGAAGTCATCTTCCATGTTCCTGTAAGAGTTGAAACCGTGAGGGTTGTCTCGTGGGTGACGGTCTCTGCTGCTTCTCATCACTTCACTTCCTCCTTGCTCATCTGCAGATCTCAAGCTGAGATGGCCCGAGTATTTCTGGTAAGTCTTCCGACGCTCCGATGTTCGTCCGTTGGGCCGATCGTTGTCCATGCTGCCACCATTTCTCCAAAAATGCTCTCGTTCCCTTCCATCCTCAGCTCTTCTCAGGTGTGATAAACAATCCCAAGAGCCCTGGTGAGGACTCAGCCCATTGCTCCCTCGATCTGGACCCCTGTAGGTTGCTCCTTGGGGGCTGTGGGCTGAGCTGCATGATGTAAAACTAGGACTGTGGGAATGAGGGGTCAGAGATCGGCTAATGGGACTGCGGGAGCGAGGTCTCTCTGGCAGGTAGCTGGAGCAAAACAAGGCAGTAATCACATTTTGGGGTTTTCCAAAACCAAACAAAATGTTAAAACTGAAAGGAGAAGGTCACCTTACTGTTCAATTTCTTGAACCTGATCTCGTTCTCGTTGTGAAGCGATATCTTTGATGATTGATTGTACATCTTTACCTGGTTTCTACAAGGAAAAGATACATAAGCTTAGTGTCTAAACCACCTAAAGAGTCTGCTGTTAAGTTGTATTTTACTTTTACCTTGAGCTGAAGTTCCTTGTACCTCTTAGACATCCTTATAAGGAGTTTCTGGTTGTTAATCATGGCTGGAGTCAGTTGGTGGTACTGAACCATGGCCTGAGCTGCTTCAATATATGCCATCTCCAGAAATGCCTAATGAGAAAACAGATTTTTTTCAATTAATTCAGTTTTCTGAGAAGAAATTATTTGATGGTGTGTAACTGAATTTGAATGACTTTTGTTTGTGTGCAACTCTCAGATATCATTACTGTTAATTGAAACTATAAAATATAAGTTTGAAAGTAAGAATGTTTATCAATATAAACATAAAATTCTTTAAAAACGATAAATAAACTGTTCTACCTGATGGGTTGAACGCATAAGGATGTAATTGGTGACTTTGCCGAAGGGTAGGCCCAGGTTGATGACATCATTCTCCGTGCAGCTGCCTTCGGGGAGGTTACAGATGTGAACAACGCGACCTACTGAAGCCCTTCTAGGTGGAAATGGCTGAAAATTAGAAAAGAAGAAGTTATAATCCAACCAATGGCATATACAGTATATCTCCAAACAACTGCTGTTCAATTGTCACAATTACTATAGCCCCAATTTATCCAAACACTTTTAAATGCCCAAGAATATAAAGACACACAGATTATAATGCTATAAGACAGAGAGGAAATCTAATTAGTGTATGTGTGTACGCAACATAGTAACACAGAAGGACATTTATTATTAGCTCCCTGGTAAAAGTGAATCACAGCGATAAGGAGAGTTTTTTTGTCTGGATTTAGAGACTCGTCAGCTAAAGAGCTTAGGGTATTTCACACATTTGACCGAGCTCTCACCAGGCTGCCAAGTAAAACAACAACAACCTGTGTTTGTGTGTCCCCTCTCTAAAGCTGAGAGGAAAAGAAATAAATGAAAGTGCAAGTTATACATTTGTCTTAACAAGTGCACTGCACTGGGTAAAAACAGATTATTATATATGTGGTTTTCTGTTTTAATGTCACAACTGTTCCTCATTTTTTCATTAGTCCCAGCTGTCACCACTTACCTCGTTAGTCAGCATAAAATTGAATCCTCTCTTCTTTGCAAATAATTCTATTGTTTTTCATCCTTTCTGACGCTCTGTGTTTCTTTCAGTGTTTTTTGTATTTTTATAGCCTTATGTTTATTTTTTTTACCAACTGCCATGTTAGCTGTTGTTTTTGATTATCATTAAATTATTGATCTTTTTATGAAGTCCTTGTGTGAACCTGGGTTTTACAGCAGAAACCTGACAATTGATCTTTTTTCTCTCAGTTTAGAGTTTAAAGAATTGTTCAGAAGCCCAAATAATACGAAAAAAATGATTAAGTTCTTAGTTAAATGTTTATTTTCGGATCTTAAAAAAATGTATTCAATTAAAAAAAAATACTATACAAATTCTATACAAAAAAAAATCTATTTCATTTTACTCCGAGCCTCTCTGTGGCTTCAGAGTCTAAACAAAATAGCTGCAAATCACCTGTTCTCATAATACTTATCAAAACCCTGGTCCCACTTCTAGGGGTTGTCCCTCTTGCGTCAGCATTGGTATGCCGGAAATTAAAAAAATATTTTTACACTGATGTAGCGAAGCACATATTAAATAGAAACGTGTTGATTCTAAGTGACTAGAACGGTTACAAAGTATAAAATATAAGAGTATATCTAAAACTCAGTTAATCAGTCACAAAATATCTTTCAAGAGCCTTCCATCCCTATTAGAAAAAAACTCTTATGATCTATTCATATTCTCATTTGTGTCTTATGACCTGAAAATATTGGTCTTTCATTTTATTACAGATGTTAATGAAAGCCTACAAACACTACATTACAGTAGAGGTGGTTGGCAAACCCCTTTCTTTAGTTTAAATTTTTTGTTGTTCTCAAACTTTTGCAAGATTATTGTCTCCTTGTCTTTAAAGGACTGGTGTGTAAAACAGCCATCTCAGCTGGAACCAGATTCATCCCAAATTAGGAGTTATTTTTGCGTTATCTGCTCCATGCACACATAAATATAGTTTTTACTCTCAGTTGCCTCACTGTTGAAAACCAATCACATTTTCAGCAACACATAGATCATACTGATTCACTTTGAGGAAGTGCCCCACTTTCTATAATGGGGCTTCTTCGTGAACCTCGTGACACGATAGATGTCCATCCCTGTTTCTCTATTATCTCTCTGAACGCATTTTAGATAAATTGTTGAAACTTGTTCAATTATTTAGTGGTTTTTTTGACTTGTGTCTCCTCTCCACTGAGACCAAAGAACCAGGTACGCCCCCACCCCGGGGGAGAGAAGCATTACTTTTCAAAGGACTCTTATCTAATAAGTTCAGAGACGACTACATTCATCTAAGCTGTGGAACATCATAGCAGAAAGCATTCGTAAATTCAATTTCTTATATAAAGAGATCCAGTTTGCTCCTTCTCATCAATTCACCTTTGGACAAAGAGAAAAACTCGTGATGGACATTTCCAGGTGTGGGGCACACTGTGGTCCTAATCCTGCCTTAGACCAGCAGCCACATCTCATGTTTTACAAGGAATTTGTTCAAGGAAAACTCAACAATAACACTGACTTACTTCACTCAAATGTAGAAGGTGCAAAAAGGGGCTATTGTAGCAGAAATATAATGTTATTGATAAAAGAATAACTGCACTGTAAATGTTACAATGGATGTTATTTCAGCTATGTTTGATTGCAGACGTAAAATAGTATGCAAATATCTGTAGTGCAAAAATTACAGTGATGTAAAGGTTTATAAGTGTTCTCATGGACTACCATAAAACGAATAGGAGCCTACCACTCTCAACACTTTGACCTTGTAAACTTGTGCCAAAAGTCCAAATGATTTAAACACCTTCACACAGCTCCTTCCTGCTTTCCCTGACAGTTTACTGTGTAACATTAGTCTGGTCATGTCTGTTTATCGGCACAAATCAGCCTCCATGTTGGACAGATGGTCATTTTGGTTTCACAGTTTCTCCCTCGCATTTCTACACGGACTACTTGCATGCCACCTCCTCAGATCAATTTGCCAGTTTCTCACTGGTCTGAAACTTTACACCACTGCACAAGTGTGTGACCCAGTGGGTCTCCGGGTCCGTGCACCCAACAGAGGTTAGTCATAATCCAGTGTTTATGGCTGTTCAAGTTATGATTCAAGTGGCTACTGTCTTACTTCATTCAGCACTACTGGAGACAGCGGAGCAAACTAAACATATTTGTATATTTGTATGTAAGCCTAGACATTCACTCTGTTCGTGCAGCTTGCAGGAATGGCCTTTTTTGTATCTTTTTCTAAACTTTAGGTTGAATTTTTTCCTGTTCCAAGATGATACGTCAAATCTTTTGATTCTGTGAAAAGGTTATAAATAATTAACATTTTATCTGCTGTTAATAGCAACGTTAGAAGATAGCGACATTGCTTTTGGTCAGACTGGGACACCTAATATAACATTTTTGTTAAAATAATTGTTGCTTTTGCTTTAGTCTCGCTTAAACTAGCTGTTAACTTAGCATATTCATCTGAATTAAATTTTTTTTTCTTTAAACCAAGGCACATTTAAAACATAAATGTCTTGTAACTTGTGTGTTGCTGTGTACTGTACGTGTGACTGTGCACTCTGTTCAAAACAGCTTTCAAGGCAGTAAAGCTCACATGTCATGCTCAGACAGGTGTGTTTTTATAGGAACTAACATTAGCTCATGTAGCACAGCTTGTAAATATTTCCACAGTGATACAATAAACGCTTTTGTCCACAACAGGTAAAATAAATGTCACAAAGTTCAAGCTGCTGTAATATTTTGTGCCAGCAATGAAAACAAAGAACTGGACTATTTAAAAAAAAAACTTTTCCCGCTCATTAAAGAGATGGATTTACGCTGAACATTTTAAACAAGATATAATCTGATGCTGGATCAGCCTCAAACAGTCACCCAGTTGCTCATTCTCAGAGCTTAACACGTTGCAGCACTGGACAAACTTTAATGGGGATTTTAATGTTACCTTTTAAAGCATTATGTCAGTTTTCAATCAGACAATTTTTGCACTTTTCCTATTTATTTTATTGTTCAATCTACTTTATTTATATTTTTTAAACAACATGTATTTAATGGTAAACAAAATCTGCAGAAATGGCTTTGAAATTCAAAATTTAACACAGAAAATTGAAATTTGCTTTACTTGACTGCATAGTAAGCATTTTGTATACAAGTACACACAATGTGCTTTGACACTGTGTGCATGGTTTGCTTCCCAGACTGTGGAAAGCTGCATGCTGCGCCCCAGTATGATCTTTCTGCAAGTCTGCTGGGGGCTAATTCTGGGCACCTTTCACCTCACTTATCATCTGCTCTGTGCTGTTCAAGTCACGTGCAGATATCAGCTGCTGGTTTTCAACACTCGTCAAAAGAGAAATAGGAAACAAGCATCAATAGTTGCTGACAAGAATCATTCGAAGTCACGGGAAAATTTTAAAGTCACATTTGCTTCGAGGATTTACAGAGGAGAACAATATATTTCTGCTATTCTTTAAAATAATCCCAAAATTTTTGATTTGTAAGTCAAGGGCCAACTGTAAACATAATGAGAGAAAAATACACAAAACATTTGTGTGACCTTTGACTCGGGCTGCTGGGAGGCAAACATTGTGTCCGACACGGGGTAAGGCTTCATGGCTGCAGCTTCTGGTAAGTATGACGTGTTGGTTCCTGTGGACACATCTGTAAAAACAAATGAGATTTAAAATGTCTGTTAAGAAACAAGTACAAAAGTGCTTTTTACAATTCTTTACACTACAGCTCATCCTTTATATGTATCATTTACAACATGTTTTATTTCAAATCAAGTGTAAGATCAAATTTTTACCACTTTAACAGTTTTTTGATGGGTTCTCAGTCAGACTATAAGGTTTGTACCAGAACTGGTTTATAACAGTTGGTACAAAATGTTTAACCCTCATATTCTGTTTGTTTCTGGGGAACAGAAACATTGTTCCTGAGTCAGTTTGACCCGGGTTAATGTTTAATCATGCAATAATGTCAGAAACCAAAAAAGATCACCCAAAACATTGTTGTGTCTGATTATTGACTCCATTACTGACCACTTCAATCAATATTTGTGTGTTGATGCTTTTTACATTTCTCATAGATAAAAGAACAATAAGGACAATTCACAAATTTTTCATAAAAAAATGCACATTACATTTTTTATATCAACTAAAAGAACCTACAAACACAAAAATAATGGTTATACATGAAATCAATTGTTTTAGATATTTATTTTTTTACATTTTGATCTATGTAAAATGTAGATGCAGGGGGGTTTGCAAATATGTTAAATGAACCATTTTCATTTTATATGTTGATTATAAAACAAGTAGAAAAATTTCATACTGAAAAAATACTTTCAACTATTTTAAAAACATTTTTAAACTTAATATGAGGGTTAATGTACTAAAATACATTTCCAAATCTAAACTTTATATTTAAATCCTAAATCATTCAAATCTAAATGGTTACAACATGGTGTTGTGTCTTTTGTAACGGAAGCATTTCTTTTTCAATTATATGTTTAGAAAAATGTTTAAATACTTTCATATTTGAAAAAAAGCAAGTCTTGACGGAATGTGTACCGTCAGCTGCATTGTATGGCAACATTTTAAAAAAAGAACTTGCTTGATCTGTTAAGGATGACTCTCAGCTACCACCACATCATCTGTAAAACTAATAGAATTACAGGTGTTTTTGTGTTTGCTGATTAGCTGCATTTTGAATTGGGGTGACTTCTAAAGTGAATCAACTGTAAATGTACGTTTAGAGGTTTCTTCATATTTGGCCAGTGGTTATTGAGATATTTTGCTGACTCCAACAATTAAATTAAAGATCCTGTAAAATCTCCGGTGCTTGGACTATATGTTGGGGATGACTCTCAGCTACGACTATTCCAAATTTTACCTCAGTAAAGCGCTATCTCTAATAGGGCTGACTTCAAAAGGCTGTTGTAGACATAATGATTACTTACTGAGAGTTTCCATTTAAATCCACCGGTTCGTAAAATATTTTGCTAACAGACAGACAACCACACAGACTCATGCAATTACCTTCATGGTGATGACCAATGATAGTTAATCCCATAATGTCTCATGGAAAATGTAAACAGTTAGTAACAAGTGGTCTTATTTGGACCACCCAGAGGACGTTTGCCTGTGTGCTCCTCCTCTGATGTGACAGTCAACATGTTTGTTCTTGTTCAGAGAGCAAAATGACAGAAATCATGAGTTTATTGTTTTCTGTAACAATAAAATCTCGCAAATAATACTGTCTGCGGTACAATAAAGACTATCTATTCTATCTGGATTTGTTCTCAAATGGACCCGAATGGATCAAAATACACTTTGACAAGCTATAAACCCTGCTGCCTCAGACTCTCTTGTAACTCTTAATATAGTCTCTTCCACGTTCTCCAGCGGTCATTGAAAGTTGCTCTTTTATCAGCAGTAAAACAGACAGCGTTAGATGGTTGGGGGGTGGTGACGAATGAGCTCTCCTACCTTGGCTGGCAGCAGAGCAGACTACAGGGTTGGTTCCTCCTGGGTTCAGAACTCCATCAGAAGGCCTCGAGACCGCATACGGAGCGGCTCCAGCTGATGCCGCCGCTGAGCTGCAACAATCACAGACGGCTGATTTTAGCTTCCTCTCCCATGCCTGGCTCACTCATATCTTGTGACAGAGCTCATATTCATAGAGATCAAGGCAGCTGTTTGTGGCGTAAAGAAAAGGAAAGCTCCCAACACTCAAGACAAGCTGACAAACACACTGCTGTGCCGTTTGGTTCAAAGTGGCCAAACATTTCAGCCGGTGTTGCTTTTGAAAAGAGAAATAAATCATGCAATGCTGTTTATTGTATAAACACAAGTCGCATTTCAGAAGTGAAATGAGGTTGGATCACATCTTATATTTACAACATTTGGTACTAACTTACCTTTCATTTGTGTACAAGGTTTGATTTTGCAGATGTAGTTTTCCTTTTACATGCTGGTCCCAGTCCTAAAACACATAAACAGACTTTCATCTAAAGCAGAGGTTCTCAAAGTGGGGTTCCAGAACCCCCAGAAGTCCGCGAGCTGTATCTTGGGGGTCCTCAAAAATTTTTAATAAATTGTTAATTTCATTTTTGTTTTTAAAGAATGCATATGGGGAACAATGCACTAGTAAAACAAACACACTAAACCAAACAAAATATAATATTCTCATGGAATTTAGTGACTGTAAATTATTTTTAAAACCGCATGGGGTTTATAAGGGGGTCCTTGGATATTTTTCACCCTTGTAAGGGGTCCCCAGAACCAAAAAGTTTGAGAATCCCTGATCTAAAGCAGCTTGGACACAATGGATGCTCACTGCTTGGCCTCCAATGTAAACCTTTATGCAGATTGTGTGTTTCTTGTGTTGGGTTAATAAATGGACATTTATTCTGAATTACTTAATGGGTGCTTCTGCTATCAAAATAATAAAATACTGCATACAGTTTAACTAATCTCAAATTGAAATGCTCACATAGCGTCACATATATTCCTATTTATATTATCCATGTTTTCTAAAATATATGTACTTTTTTCTTTTAAACTTTTTAGTACAAAGATGTATCAGGCATATATATATATACACAGGGGTGCAACGATAGAGAAAATTCACGATTCGGTTCTATACTTTAGTCTCACGGTTCAATATTTTTTTGATACAAAAAAGAGCAATGTCCATGCCCTTCTTAACTTGTAATTTATTGGAATTAATTGTGAACATTTGTTTAACCAAAAGTAAAGTTTTTGAATGAAATGTTGCTGAAACAGCAAGTTTCTCAGTCGATCTGTGCTCGACAATGCAGCCTTGGTGAAGTAGTCGAACACAGATCCACTGATCCTTCAACACAGAGGATCTTCAGAAGACAAGTTGATAAAATAAATTTTTAAAATCTGTATTGTTCGATACAAGAGTGTATTGAACCTGAAGCACTTTTTTGAACGATTCGATACAGATACATGTATTGTTGCACCCCTGATAATTATAAATATAATTTCCACTTTTAGTTACAGTTTAGTAAATTTTTGCTTTTAGACATGGCTTTGTTATTTTTAGCATAACTATTGTTTTGATAGTTTTAGATTTAGCATGGTTTGGCTGATAATAGCTTTTAGCTACAATTGTGCTAATAATAAACTTTATCTTCTGTTTTGCTCATCATTGTTCTGTTCTGCTTGTTTTCAGTTTAAACTTCTTCAATACTTTAGCCACGTCCTTCAGATTTCAGAACTAACATTGCATTTTTGCCAAAAAAAGCTTATTTTTTGTAGTTCTTATTTGAGTTTAAAACATCATATTTAAAAGGTGCGTGCTGTTTATTACAACAAAGTTGTTTTGTGTAATAATCCAGTCTTCAAGTTGCTTTTTCAAATACGAAGATTTCCAAAACATGTTTTTACACCACATATCAATGCTGATCCATCTGTATGTTGTAACTGTAACATTCAAATGTATGTAGACCATGTAATTTATAAACATAAATATATTTAATTAATTGTTAGAATTTTTATTTGCTCATTTGTTTTAAAAGTGGCTTTGTACCATTTGTCCTGTAGCTAACTGGCGCAATTACACTAATGTTTATTTATGTGCATTGTCCAATAAGTTCAACATCATGCATGTACTTTTTATCTTAATGAATTTACTTACCTTCAGGTTGTAGACTTTTTTGTCACAGATGCTACACTGGTGTGGTAGCTCATCAGGTGTGACACCATAATAATCATTGACTTGATAGGGCTGAAGTGTCCTGCTACCTGAAGATAACGTCTCCTCACACGGATAGTTTCCAAACCCCTGCGTGCCGCTTGAACCAAAAGAGGGAAGCCCAAGGTTGCAGTTTGACTTGGCCTCAGAGGTTGGCTCTTCTGGATTATACACTTCTGTTCTGGACCACATGGGCTGGACAGCTTTAGTCCAAACTGTAGGAGGGTTGGTTACCATATCCACATTTCCAGTTGGTGCTAGGTTAGTGGGGCCTTGCCATTGCTCCTTATGAGCAGTTGAGTTACAAGCACTCATTTGTTCATTGGTAGAAAACCCTGATGGTTGTCCTGACGTAATCTGCCCATAGAGATCTCTCTGAAAACCAGCATTGCTTATGTTTTTGTGGAGCTGTCCATCAACAGATGTCCCTCCAGCTAAATTGTACTGAAGTCTTCTGTCAGTGTCAGAAGGATAAGTTGACCCAGACTTTCCACCCTGTTGGACCTTTGTTCCTGCTCCACCGGGATGATTCAGTCCAACATTCCCTGGGTTTTGGTTGAACCCACCACCCACTATGGCTCCCAGGGCAGAATTTGAAGAGGGGAAACCCATCACTCCAGTGGGGAAGGCACCCTGCGGATTCCCAACCATAGGCGAAGTTCGTAGCTGATTTAACAGCGGCTGGGACATATTCACATTGGAGAGGAACTGATTGAGAACGCTGGCAGCGCTGGCGGAGCTGCCTCCCTGAGCCAATTTGAGACGTTGAAGTGTAAGTTGGGCCTGGAGGTGAGCAAGCTGGAGACTCGCTGGAGTCAAGAGGAGCTGGTTCTGCTGCTGAGGCCCTGACTGGATACTGGCGGGAAGCTGAACCCCCAACTGAAGACCCTTCTTTTCAGTACTGTCCAAGGGTTGTGCAAGGATGCTGCAGAGAAAAATCATCACACAAATTAGGAATTACTCAAAAGCAAAACACATTTTCTTTTAGGACTGTTACATAAATGTTCTGAAGTGCAGTTTATTTTGATGCTTAAAGCCTTTTTTTAAATGTTTACATTGTTTTTAGGATGGCTGCCTCAGTTAGGGGATTTAACAAACAAAAAAATGGCTATGGTAAGATATTATATTTATTTCTACTGATTTCTATTTAGTTATGAATGCACTTCACATACACACACATATACAGTATATATATTTTATTGAGATGTTTAGAATATATGTTGTAAATAACACCCCTAAGGTTTCAATATCATAATGTTGCAGGAACTGATGTCTGAGAGTCGAGTCACCAAAGGAGAGGGAACTTCTTTATTTACCATGATATCATATCCAGGGGCATCACTTGACTCTGAAACAAAACCTATTCTTAGGGGTGTCCAGATCCGATATTGATATCGGATATCGGTCCGATATCAGCCAAAAAACTATTATCGGATTTTATCGGCCTGCATCTAAAGTCTCCGATAAATAAACACTACAAAACAGGCAAAAGTGTGTGATTCGTACTGATGGTATCGGGTCAATATCGGTATTGGTCAATTCTCAAAGCTGCAATATTGGTATCGTATTGGAAGTGAAAAAGTTGTATCGGGACACCCCTACCTATTGTGTTGTGTGGCTCACAGTTATTTGCTCGGGAGCCAGGGAGGGTGTGAGTGGCCCAGCACTGAAAGGTTGTGTTAATCCTTGCATGTTCAATTTAATATTCAAGCAGTTGGCCTGAAATTCCTTAAAAGCCTTTCAACATTTTTTATTTTATCTAAGGTGTCTTGCTAAAAGGTATGAACCAGAAGAAGTCATCTGACACCTAGTTTAAAAAAAAAACAGCCCCAGTAGCATCTATAAATGTCTGAAAATGTTTAAATGGTAAATGATCTGAAATTATATAGCGCTTTATCAAGCCCACTCGGACCTCAAAGCGTTTTTTAGTTACAGTCATTCACCCAGTCATACACACATTCAAACTGATGGTGATAAGCTACATTGTAGCCTCAGCTGCCCTGGGGTTCACTGACAGAGGCAAGGCTGCCATGCACCGGCGCCACTGGACCGTCTGACCACCATCAGTAGGCAAGGCAGGTGAAGTGTCTTGCCCAAGGACACAATGACTGAGACGGCTGGAATGGAGGATCGAACCGTCAACATTCCGGTAGCAGAACTACTCCCTAACCACTCAAACACAGCCGCAAAAACCAAACTGTTTTGCCCACCAGTGGAACAAAGAGGTTAATTCTGAACAATTTCCTGTGTATAATTTGGTCTTTCAAATGAACACGTTTCTTTCACTATATTTCAACCTAATTTACAGATGTGTATTATAGAAGTAGTTGAGCATCATCCCAAACGTACTTTGAGTGTTACACACTGCAAAATATGGTTGCCTGAAACTTTGTTGTTGGCTTCAAATCTGATTGTGTGTTAGCAAAAGATCTCATAGACTGCTGGACAGATTTTAATGAAAGTTTAAGTAACCATTTGATGCACATCTACAACTGATCAACTCACCATAATTTCCGACGGCCACCACAGCTAATCAGCTTTAGCAAATACAAAAATGGCTCTACCTTGTGTTTTTTTTTTTTATTACCAATTTTAACGTTTTAACATCTCAGTTAAAAATGTGGCATGAAAACTGATGGGTGATATACATTCCTCCTATCATATCAGGATTATGTAACACAACCCAGCTAATTTAAACTCTGCAACACTGAAATTTAAATAAAAACGGAATCCAATGATTTGCAGCTCATAAATTGTACAATTCAATGAAAATAATACAAAACGACAACATGTAATAAATATAAACAGTAGGATTTGTTGCCAGCAGCATAAAAATGTTAACAAAAATAGGTTTTCCTTAAATACACCCCCTTAATCTGGAGTGTGATTTTGGAACATCACATCATACTGTATTTTAAGCTAAAAGGCAGCAAATCAGTTTTAACATTTGAATAAATAAACATGGGGTTTAAAGATGTTCACAAGGGTTGTAAAAAAAACAAACTACATCACCCACTGGTGCTTTGACCTGCCATGACTGCTCTGTCTCTTCAGTTTCTGATGAATGCTCTCACATGCTGTCTAAACTTAGTCTCCTCAGCCACACATCCCGTCAGCTATGCTAAGCACCTGACACTGCCCTGTCTAGCCATCGCTCCACTTTTATGTGCAGAGTTTGTCTGAGACAAAGCTCGGTGAGACCTAAAGACTTGCACATGCAACAGAAGAATCAAAAACCAAAATATGTTGGATTTTAGATTAAATATGATTTGTTTATTACAAAAAAAGCAGAACTGCTGTTTGTGAAACAATAACAGAAGTTATGAAAAGATCTTTAATGGGAATTTTTCAAATATTAATTGGTGCGACCGAATCTTGCAGGGTTTTCAGCATCAAGTTTGTCTTCTAGCCAGTTTCTTTAGTCGTGATAAAGTCTTGTGAACACTTTGGCACGTCATAAACGCATCGTATCATGGCTGTCACTTTTACTCCTCCTGAACTATAAACTGTCCTACAGGAGACTCCGAGCAAGAAAAAGAAAAATCAATGCCACAATATGTTTGTTTATAGTTTGAAATTTGACTGATGCAAATGTTTATGTGCTGTATATGGGATTATCAAAGCACATTTTTGCAGCATTAGTCTAATAAAAAATAACGCACAACTTTAATTACATCATAATGATCATATTTTTTTAATATACTGCTCTTTTTTTATCAAACATTTTGGACAAAGACATATTTTCTGTCCTATGCAACACTGTATATGATTTTATAATTATCAGCTTATTTTATAGCAACTGAAGTCCAGGTTTTTCCAATGATTTGCACAGTCTTAAGTGAACAAGCATGCTGATGGAGGGATTCACTTACACCATTCCAGCTAATGACTCAAAGCTATAAATACAGGAGTCGCCCATGGCCATCCTGATACACACTGTCCTTAATAGACTAATATGGTCTCTTGAGCAGCTGGCACCGTGCACCAGACACTTCAGACTAATCTTGTGACGACGATAGGGAATATAGGTGTCAAATAAACATCAACCAGGTGTGGAAGGGACTGGTTTAAAGAGTAACATTTGTTTACACACTTGTTTTAGTGAATATTAAGTGTAATGTAGACGTGAAATGACCTGAAATAACATTTTATCATTATGTTAAAAATATGACATCCCAGAGAAAATGTAGCCTACTAGCTCAAATGTTAAATTATTTAAAATCAGCTGTTTGGTATGTTGAACTAGATGAAGCCTACATGTTCATGCTGTGTTGCAATGTGTTTAAATGACCCACATTAGCATGAACAAAATTGAAGGAAAATATCCATTTTTCAAAGAAAACAAATATCTCCTGCAGCACAAGCATTGTTTTTTTTTTGTCTGTGAGCAGAAAAATTGATGAAGTTGGTGCTAAACATTAACTTAGTGTCAGGGTAGGTGGTTTGAACTCAAAATACAGGCAGACACGATGGCTTGAAGGTTAAAGAACAAAAACTGGTTTATTAAAGAACAAAAGAAAAAGGCTGGCATGGCAGCAAAAGACAAAACCTAAACAATGGCATCAACATGAAAATGGTAATGATCCAACAGAGCAACAAAGACATGATACTGGTTAAATACAACTGAGGATGATTGAGAGTGGAAGCACCTGGGTGATTACAGACTGTGGACAGGTGAGTGTGGCAGGCTGATAAAACACTAAGAAGCTAATGAGGATAACGTTATGACACCGGAAATGGAGAAAACTAACAGGAAATGACAAATTAAGACACAAGATGAGCAAACAATGAAACGGAAGAATTTTAACATAATGAACCATAAGAATCATGACACTTAGATAAAAACTAGCTAAAAGTAGCAAATTGCTAGTTAAAAGTAGTAAAACACTAGCTAAAGGCTAAAAGCGGCAACTATTGGTAGTACTTGAATTAGTGTGAACATAATTTAAGTATACAGCAACAGACCTTTTACAGTTACAAAGATATCCCAAATACATTAATAGCAACTTATTTCTGGTATTATAGGTCAGCATTCAACTCTAGTTATTTAGTCCTTTAAACCAGAAACCAGAGTTATAAATTAGTTTTATTGGTATTTTATATTGTGATAGCAAAATGTTCTCAACATGAAATGTTTCCAGGTGTCAGTATGACTGCAGAGTACAGCTGAAACAAGGGTAAATACAGTGTAAACACTGTTTAGACTAAGTCTATTTCAACAAACAGGCATGAATATATATGGACCACAGTGCATCACAAAATACTGCCACTGAGTACGTTATTGTGTGAAAAAAGGTCAATAATTGCCTCCTTTAGGTGACTGTAATCTGAAGGAGTTCCTGCTTTCTGCACATCAGTTTGTGCAGAAATATTTAAAGCATTTTTTATTATGGCTTTTCTTATTAACATTTTTAGGATAAATAATTTTTTTTAAAAGTGTTGATGGACTTTGATAAAAATAGCAGATATCTTCTTGTTTTTTAAGCTTTAGTAATATTTGTGAAAGAAACCATAAATGTTAATTAGAAAATAAAAAGTCAAAAATCAGCTTCAGACTAATAGCCAGAGGTAGTGTGGTAGTACTTGAGACCGGTCTTGGTCTTGAGACCAGTCTTGGTCTTAAGACCGGTCTCAAGACCACTTTTTGATGGTCTTGGTCTTGTCTCGGACTCGACAG
>JARVJO010000111.1:10228803-10245848 GCA_031762555.1 Cynodonichthys magdalenae | reverse complement strand
TCACAGTTGAAGAGTACCTATGATAAAAATTACAGTCTTCTACAAGCTTTGCAAGTGGGAAAACCTGAAAAATCAACGGTGTATCAAATACTTGTTCTCCCCACTGTAGCTACGTCTTAAATTTAAAGAAATATTATGCCTATGGTTAGTAGTCGCATGCTGGCAAAACTATATAAATGTCTTAATTTAACTGTCTCAGTTCTGAGTAAGATCAGAATAATAAACAATCCTCTTCCCAAATACATGCTAAAATTCTTTGTTTACATCATGGCAGAATTAAAAGACGAGATTAGCCCCCAGGGGCTATAAAAGTTTGTTTTAATAAAATATATGCCAATGGAGTTATTAGAGGCAGTTTATTTATTTTTGTTTATCATTTATTTAAAATGACTGCAGCTGTATGATAAACCTCCAGTTCATCTCTAAAAGCTACAAGCTAACTAGCACACAGCTAATTTTATGTTTAGAATGAGGGAGAATAAAATGCCTAATCACAAATCTTATTATAAAATGATTACAATTCTAAGGGGCTTAGGAACATTTTACTTCCAAAACTGTTGACAATTGTGATTTTGCGTTTGTGTGTGTCTTCGAGAAAAACAAGGTATTTGATGTCAGTAGTGGCTAACGTCGGGACATAGCTTCATGTCATCTATCTAGTCTGTGAGCAGTGACGGTGAGCCACTGATAAAGAATTGTCCTTGCTGCTTTTTAAAACATCATTACAGTATATACACCTCCAATATGTGGCCATCTACGCCAAATTTAGATGAAAAATGCTTTGATAAACAGCGATGGTGTGTCCTCGTAATTGTAAACAACAGTCAAGTGGAAATATAGAACCTGCTTCCGCTATGAATTATGGGTAGTGGAGCAAAATCAGGAATACTGTGGAGTCGGCCTACGCCACAGACCGGCATGCATCCATGTCTTATTTAATGCTAATGTTTAAAACTAAAAAAAAATTACTTCAGGAGTAATTGTAAACAACAATCCTGCATTTAAAGAAAATGACCCCAGTTTATATTTATGAACTTGTTGGTCAGGCACTAAACTTGGAAGTGTATCACTAAACTGAGTCAAATCAATTAACACCACATCCTACACCAGTCATTAATTATCTCATGTATTTACAGTACTTGTGATCATTGTTGTTAATCATTTTATTAACCTACATACCATTTTTTTCTTCTTGTCAGCTTGGGTCAAATATTCCCTCCAACTAAAGGTCGACCTGCCAGTTACGTGCTTATTCGCCATATGATTGGAAGAAGTTAATGAGTTATGTTTCATATCTCATATCAGTGTTCTTTACAAAAACTGCAGCTCACTTGATGCACATTTCATTAAAACAGTTATGTCCTACCTTTATTTTTAAATGAAGTCCATGCACTGCTCACAAGCCATGTTTTCACCCAATTTTAATGTGAATTTTGAGTGAAATATTAAAATGTCGCAAAAAAAGAAATGTGCATCATACATGTTTCCGTCAACTGGCTTGGAGTGAATCAGCCAGGCAGTGTAATCACGTCAGATGCTGACATTACGCATGGCTGTAGTAAACAGGAAGTAAAGTTGCAAACTCGCAGGGACAATGGAGAGAACATATCAAGAACGTGCTGCTACTATCGGGAAAGTTGTAACTGTTCTGTCATATCAGATAGTATTGGCGTTGTTACATGCTGTCTGGAGATGTAGAAGAAGAAATGTAATTCTCTTCACTGAACAGGAATATCCGGGAAGATGCCAACAGCGGGAGAAGGGTCCAGCTGCAGCCGATACAATTATTGCACGGTGGGAACAGCTGATCGAAGTAAATGTTCACTACGTCAGAACTTATTCTGCAAATGTGTTTCCATCTCCCCTTTTGCACATTAACTCTTTTTAAGAAAATCCAAAAACCACATCAAGCAAGCGTGAAAACGTTTTTGGAAAATCTTTACATGATTACAGAAAGAGATAATCTGTCTAACAGTTAATATTGACTGCAACAGAGGCAAGCTTTTACTTTGTAAAATGTTTATTGCTCTCAGAGTTGCCATATCTAAATGTGTGCAGATAGAGTGGGTTTTTATTTACAGTGAGTCATAAAGGTAATTCATGGCTGGGTTTAAATACACGGTGTGGAGGATTACATTAAAAACCTCACAAATACATTCAGTTGGAGGACAACTGTGTTTGTATTATTTTTTCATTTAAAGAATCAAACCAATCTGGAGCAGCAGACTTATTAAACATGAAGGGGTTACTGAGAAAACATGAAGTATAGTTAGAAGCTTTCTGCAAGTGAAGAACAGTATTTGTTGTGTAACGTGGATTTTCTTGCATGTTGGTACTCCGGTTTTAAAAAAAAGGTTCCTATTCTAATATTTCACAGCAATTGATATTGGTTTAAAAGTCAAAAGCTATGATGTGTTTCATATTAGTTAATATCTGGCCTAAATCACTGTGTTGCTGTAAGATTCAAAATTAGAATGTATTAAACTAATACATCTGTGGAATGATTCAAAAACAGCTTTCTAATAGTTATGTTGTTTCTTTGCATAAATCAGAAAATGTTAAATGTATTTTTACAGGAAAAGCTGAAAAATAAGTTTTGAATCATATAAATTACAAATCACTTTGTTTTGCTTGATCATGTTCGCAACAACTAATCATTAAAATAGTAAAGTTCAAATTGTGTTTTATTAAAACTGCAGTGGCAGATGTTCAGGATATAATTCTAACACTGGTAATATCTGTTTTTAAAAAACTAAAATAAGACAAGTAACACTGCAATTGGGGGTCTTAATTAGAGTTTTGAATTATGACTTGTCAACTATGACTTTAGTGACCTTTAGTAATATATTTAGTTTGCGTTTTGCTAAATTTATTTTTTAGTTAGTCTTATATACAGTAGTTTTAGCCATTTTTCATACTTTTAGCATTTCACTGATGTTTTGCCACTTTTACCAAGTTTTTTCCTACTTTCAGATACTCTTTTGCTATTTTTAGCTTCTAGGTAGCATTTAGCTCCTTTTAGGTTATTGATAGTAATTAGTTACTTTTAGCTTTTTATGTTTTCTATTTCTTTTAACTTTGTCAACTCAGTTATAGCTTTTTAAGCAAATTTTAAGCACATTCAATATTTGTTTTAACAAAACAGCAGTTAAATGAATAAATGACATTATTATTAAAAAAAAAAAAAACAGAACTAAATCTAATTTCTGAAAATCTTTGAGTTTGTTTGCGTATAACAGAGGTACAGTATTATTTGATTTCCTGTATCATGGCTGCCATTCTCAACATATGGGTGAAAGGAAGATGCCTTCGGCGTGACAACACGTGTTGCAGTCGGTCCGCCCCCTCCCCCTCACCTCAGCTCAGCTGTTGGTGCTGCCCAGAGGAGCAGAGTAGGACTTTTAAAACCAGGGCTAGGGGGGTGGGGGTTAATGTGTCATTTAGACACCCGTACCCCCCTGCTGTCAAATCTTTAGGACAACATGCATTCAGTACATTCTCCAAATTCACGGCTCAGGCAGTCTGTCGAACAGTATGTGATGTATGACCTTGTATTTCATTAGCTGTAGAGCAAAGTGATTCTAAAACAAGGATAATTCTGGATAAATCTATTTGGGAAAACTTTAAAGCTACTATGATTAAGAACGAATCCGCCTGTTTTAGAGTTTTCTTAATTAAAATAATATCTTTCAACTAAAATCACACCATGCATCACCTGCCTTGGCTTACACAGACACACTTTTTCTGCAAATACTTTTGGCAAAACAAACAAATAATAATAAAAAAACTCCTGCATGACTTAAAGATGTTGAATATTTTCACCTCCAGGAGTAATTCTTTACAATAGAAAAGCAGTCGGAGTTTCCGTGGTCTCTGAGCTAGTAAAAAATAAGCTTTGAGGAATGCGGCGCAGCGTGTGTCTTTAATCCTCCCTTCTTTCTCCTTTTATCTTAAATGCTAAATGTCTGACTGAGGTTTAGAGGCCTCCCACTCGCGTTTGCCTTGGCAGAAGAAAAACAGAACAGCAGCAGCAGCCGAAGCATCAGCAGAGTCCTGAAACAGAGTCTGACTCACCTATGACTCATAAAATCAATTGTGGGGATTATTTGCACTGCATTTATGCTGAAGTGCCCACACACGCTTGATGGCTAAAGAAAACTCAAATGAATATTTTTTTAAATTATTTATTTAATATTTATTTAAGCATCTTCCTTTACCTTTTAAGACCTTTGCCACTTCAGAAGTTTAAATCTGTTTTCAAGGTCACGATGAGAGGTGTAAACTTGAAAAACAGCTTGTTTGGTATTAGCATGGACAGAAAGTGTTAGCAGTAATAAAGGTACTGCAGTCTTTTCTCACACTAGATCAGGTTGATCTAACTGTCTGGTGGTTTTTAGTTAAACTGTATTAAAATTAAATTCTATGAAAAGTGAACTGAAACAACACTATCGCCATGAATACCTCTGTCATAATTCATTTATTTACCACGTTTTTCTAAATTAACCCCCCAAAAAAACTAGAAAAAAAAAATCCATGGGTGGCACACCAAAACTGAAATCCATAACAGAACTTCAGAACCTCTATCATGCTGCTGCTGTAAAATGGCAATTTGAAAACTATGGCAGCGTTAAGGTTTTGCTAACAGAAGAACACATTTGCAATGTGGGGACACATTGGCGGAGGCGGTCTGGGGGTCCTCCCCCAGTAAATTTTGAATTAAGTACATGCCGATTCCTGCATTCTGGTGTACTTGTTAAACATTTTACCTACATAAATAAACACTTAGTATGAGTATTCTTAATTCATGTGGAATGAATTCAAAAGAAAAGCACTGCAACGGCTATGGGCTATTTGTCCTGTTCTCTTCAAAAGTCAAATTTACATCTTTAATTGAAAACATTTACAAGGAACAAGCTTTCTCACATTTAAAGCCAGCAGACTTCACTGTTTCTTCTGCTGCTGCTTCACTCAGCTGGAAATGGGGAGCAGCAGCAACATATGCATATTTTTAATTAATGTATTTACTCATTATTTCTGTGTTTATTTATAGAATTTTACGTTTATGACTTGATTAAAGAAGATGCATGTATGGGTTCTTTAAAATGAGTATATTTTTTAATGGGAGGGAGCAATTATGGGAGCAAAAAAGTAGAGTCATCTTTATGTTCCCTTATTTAAAAATAAATAAATAAAATTTATTAAACCTGAAAGTCAACATAAATGTTAAATTAGATTTGTATTGAGCAAGTTAAGTGTCAGTTTTAACATTTTTAATTTGCAGACAACCATTCTATACAGATTAACAATTTAGGTCAGATTTATGTCCAAATGTTTTTTTTTTTTCAGTAAATCCACATATGGTATTTGATGTTTTGTTGCTGACAACTTAAGCAGCAAATAATCCACAGAAATCATTTCTTCCTGTTTTATTTATGCTGAGTAAGCTGTAGTTTGTACCAGCTTTATAACAGAAGGCCGTCATGTCAGAGCGGCTTCAGTTATGGAGGCACCAGAAGTGAACCCTGAAAGTGTGACCATTTCAGGATTAACTTCGTAGCCCTCTAAAGCCCACCACAGTTACGTGCAAATCTCATCGATAAATATACACACAGAGGGAGATAACTGAGAAGTGGCTTTCCTCTTCGCTGAATAATAATGTCCACAGGAGTGCGGAGAGAGGGTTAGGTCACCTAAAATCTGTCCTGTGTCTTTGTTTTCCAGACGTTTAACCTTGAAAAGTCCACTGAGCACCTGTCAGTGTAGCTCCAGGTGAATAAAAGCCCTAACAAAATGTTCAGAGCGGATTTTGTTTTTCTTTTTTTACTCACAAGGGCCTTTAGCTCCTCAAGGGCCACTATCCTGCATGTTTTAGATGTTGCTCTTCTTCGTCACACCTGTTTAAATTACAGGTAAAACGATAGTGAGGATTAGGATTTGACACCGTTGCTCTAGAAGCCAACAAAGCCCCAACTTGGTTATTGCTGCAGACAAAATGATCCTTGAGCAGATTACAGAGTGCAGATGTTTGGAATCTGGGCGTCCTTCCTTCACCACATTACCACGCAGCAAAACGTAGCTTCCAGTCCAGAAACCACACGTTTTACATTCTCAGAAAGAGTTTTATTGTTGAAATGTGTATTTTTCTTTTGTTTGATTATGGTAGCATAATTTATCACCATGTTTGCAAAGGAAGTTTTCAAAAATTGGATGCAATCTATCACTCCGTCATTCGATTTATTACTAATGTCCGTTATAAAACACACCACTGTCTGTTGTGCTCTCAGGTAATTGGCTTTCCTTGCATTCTCGTCAAAATACCCACTGGCTCTTGTTCGTTTATAAAACTCTACACCTCCTTATTGAAATCAGTAACCACAACAAGAATCCCCTTAATATACAATACTTGTTCCTTCCAGCTTAATAAATTAAAAACCCCTAAAACCAAGTCATGTTTTGACCTTAAATCTTCATGTTCTGCAGCTACAAATGATTGGAACTTTCATCAAAATACACATCTGGAGTCTTTCATGTTAAACACAGACTAAAGGACCTTTATAAGGAGTCATTTCCCCTTTAAGTGTTTTAGCACTTTCAGACTAATGTTGTAAATAAGAAATGTTTGAAATAAAGATTTAACTAAGTTAAACAAAGATTGAAAAAAAACTGACCTTGGAAAATAAATTGGCAAAGAAACAGAAAGTGCTCATGTTTGCTGAATTAAGCAGTAAGTAGCTGAAATTACCACAAAAGGTGACTTTAGCTGAAAAAAGCTCAAATCTACTAAAATGTAGCTACAAACACAGAAAACAGTTGAAATTAGCAGAAAGAAGCACAAAAATGTTGACATTAACAGAAGAATAGCAAAAAAATTCTGAAAAAAATGCTAAAATAAGCAAAATAGAAGCCGAAGGAAGTTCAGTTTGCACGTTGGGAAAAAAGAAGAACCAGAACAAAAGATTAAAAATACAGTAAAGATTTATAAATATTTTGAAGGGTTTTAAGGATGTTGAAAACAGCTCCATTCATTTTAAATGAGAAACACAGCTAAAAAAGCTAAAGAGCTCAAAAAGTATAAATTGTTGAAGTCTGTTTTCTCAACCAGTTTTACAGATATTAGGCTAATGTTTGGTGTGATAGAAACTGAGGATCATCCCCAACATATACTCTAAGCACTTAAATGACAGCTTGAAATATCTTTTTTAAAAACTGCCATTAACTCTTAGAATTGACTGTGCCAGTCTGTTAGCAAAATATTTCACAAACCACTGAATGGATTTTAGTCAAACTCATAAAAAGAAAAGCAACTAATTAACTTTTTGAGCCATCTAATTCACAGCTATACATTGGCCAAAATAAAAATATCTGCAACACAGTGAGTTTTGCAGACACTGAGCTAAAATTTGTTCTGGTTTTAGCTGAGAGTTAGCTTCAGCTCATACTTTAGGAGCTAACTGAGCACACAAGACCATACAGCATCACATTATTTTATTTTATTTACCGTTATTTAATTGTGAATAAAATCAAAACAAGGTTTGACCAAAATGACTATAACTTTGTCATTTCTCTTTATAAATGGATCTTCGTTTAAAACTTTTGTTGACATACCCTTCAAGCGGCGTCTGCTCCAGAGATTTTTTTCTGCAGGTGCTAAAGGGGGGCAAAGCATTTTACTGAGGGGGCTATGAAGGATCCTTTGTTACTACTGTTCTCAACACAGATGCAAGAGCAAGCAGGTGCACTCATCTGCAACAGTCCTCAATAAAGTGTATAGTGAATATGTGCTGTTCTGCTATTCAATTAAAGCATAGGACATATTTATGTAGAGAATAGTCAGAGTTTAATTAATACACCACCACACCTATCCTGTCCACTGTTAGCATCTGTGACAACATGGAGAAGCAAACATGATGTGTATTCAGGGTGACAGCTACCAGACAATAAGCAACAGTTTGAATAACAGCAAACCCTGGAACTGTCACAAATTAAAATTAATCTTTTTACAATACATTTATATAATTGTTAATTAAGTTAATTTCTCTCAACAATCATGCAAAACACCTGAGGAACATATATCAAATAAATAAAGATGATCTAAACTGTTGAATATTTATGACTTCAACTAGTAATAAAATATATTTATTATTTATCTACCAGTATTAGCCATCTTCTCAACATGTTGTATTATTTTACGATTTATTAATCGGGGTTTGGAGAGATAGTTCCTTCAACAGCTAAAATCTACAGTTAAATCTAAAAGAAATATTAAAAAAAACAATACATTCCAGCCAAACTAAGTAGTGAAATTATAAAACTCACATTATTATTATTATTGTATTATTTTTATTATACTTTCTGCATTTCACGTATTCTTATGCATTTTTGGATTATTCTTGATTATTCTGTTTTTGATTTGCATATCTCTGTTTATTTGACCCCACATCCAAATGATTCATTTTTTTCTCTTTATTTATTTATTTATTTTTTTGAGTAATTGTCTATATTTGCAAATTATCAATAATCCCAAAACTACTAATAATTTCACCAGTCTTAAGACCAGTGACATTTTGTTCTATCTTGCGGTTTAGTTTTGTTTTTTTTGTTTTTTTTTGTACATTTGTTTGTTTTGCTTTGAACTGTTGCACAATTGTTTCTAATATTTGTCTTTATTGTGCTGTAAATAATAAAAAAGAAGCCATGCTGTGATGTGAAAATAAAGCAGCAGTAGAAAATATTCAGCTCCCACATCGATACCAAACCTGCACACTTTATGCTTTTAGGCAGTCACTGCTGATGCACTTCAAACTTGACACTTGGCTGAAAGTGAACTCTAACCTGGCCATGGTCACCATGAAGCCACACTGTCTGGAGCCGTTTAGCATCAGGATTAGCCACAGTTGTTGCTACGTGTCATCACAGCAATGAACACATGCTTAAGGTGGTGTTGGGGCAAGAAGATGGCTTTAAGACTGAGGTGTCACAGTTAAAACACAGTTTCTCTAAGCGCAGGATGGGATTAATCTACTGAGACTTGTGGATAAATGTAACATTCGGTCCAAAGAGCAATGGAGATTTTTCTTTCTTATCACATATTTTAGAAAAAAAAAAGTAACACATTGCACATACTTCTCAAAATAATTCATGTTCAACCGCAAAATGTTTGCAAATTATCGATCAGCCTTTTCTGGAGTAACAACAAATCCTGAAACGTTTTCTGAGAAATAAAGTATATTTCTCAGAATTGTTTTGGATTTCCAAAAGAATATATTTGTTCTTAGTATTGGGTTTACAGTGCCCTCACTAACAGACAGGGAAATGTTAGTGACATAAGCAGTCAATATCTTACATGCAGCAGAAAGATCTTATTTTGAAGAATCAAGTAGATGCTTTTATTGGAGCAGCTTAGATGGTTTATTCAGGAGCAGGTATGTCATTAAAATAACTTAAATAATATTTTTAAGAGTTCAAACAAAATAAATTATTTTTACTCCCTTTAAAGTGTGTATGTGTGTTAACCCCGTCTGTCAGCATAATATCTCATGATCCACAGGACAGATTTTTGTGAAACTAAGACTCAGATAAAGCAACATTTCTTTTTCAAACTTTGAAATTAACTATTCGAGTGAACTCTTTTTTTGTTTGTTTGTTTGTTTGTTAGGAAAATATCTACTGAAACACTGGATAAATTTTAATGTAGGATTTTCTGCATTTGCTCAAAGAATACCTTCATTATAGAAGCAAACACAACATGCTGTTTTCTGTAAAGATAAAAGGATGTCTGTACAACAAATATTTCACAGATTTAAAAAAGTACTGGTCAGAGAGCTGCAACAACTTCCAGTGAACTCAGTTTTCATGTGGCTACAGGACACACAGTTAACTACGCAAATGTTTGGTTGACAAAATATTAAAAACCTTAACTATCTAACAGAAAGGTTCAGCTGTTTTACATGGCAAGAATTTATTTTGTAAAACTGCAAGCATGGCTTAACCATGCATCCCTTTTGCCATTTTTCTCCAAATTGTGAGCATCTGTGACTGCTGCAGGTAAGACACTGACACTCCACACAACCCATTAAACTACACTAACCATCTACAAACAACACATTTGAGCATCTGAAAACATCACATCCTGATTTAAAAAGAAATCTTCACCGATAAGTTAGAGAAGAAAATAAAGAATCAACAAAATAAAATTGAAACAAATAAAATTTCACTGACGAAACCTTTATACAACATTACAACATGATAAATATTATTGACTATTTTGGTTTTAAAATGTAATAACAGCAAACAAATCATGTTGCTTCAATATGCTCCTCATACAGTTTGGAATCTTGTTCACTTTCTGTTTTTAAAATATCTGTTAACAAAAGACAAAAAAAAACAAAGCAAAAACAAGTCAAGCTGATTTATTAATTTTTTAAAGTCAATTTTTGCTTTTTACTCATCAACCTCACAACGGCTGAAACTTAATGACACAGAATTGATTTCTGGCATCTATGTTTCTACATCCTTTATTCTGCCACATTTATTACAAGGTCTGTGCAAAAACACCACAAATCAAAACCTGTTTATGTAACAATAAAAGGAATTATTTAAAGATGTGAGAATAATCTGAACAAAAAAAAACCTCTAAAACAAAAGATCTATAAATTCTATACTTCGAAAGTCACTGCTGACATTATTGGCTAATAAAAACATAATATAACAAGATCTGCTGAAACACAGCCCTGGATTTTCTGACACAGCAGGACAAGAAAAAAGCCAAAACATCCAAAAGAAATGAATGAGAGACTCTGAATCAGAAAGACAGACGTATGATTTGCTTCTGTTGGGATAAAATCCCACATCAGCAGAAATTGAGCAGGTAAAATCTGTCTTCCTGTGACTCTGCTGCAGTGATTTACAGCCGGCAGGTGGGACGTTGCTGCGAGAGGAGCGACGTGAAGCAACATAAAGAGAGACCGTACGAATGACAAAATACCACAAACGACACACAGAACTCATCACCAAACTCCACAACTCTGGACATCAAAAATCTGTTTGAAACACCACAGGGCAAGATCAACAAGAACCTTCTGTCAAGCATTAGTTTTAAGTTTTGTCTCTGTGTTTGAAGCTACGGAGGCCGTATTTACCAGACAATAAGCAAGTAAGTTTTGTTAAGAGCAGAAAAGAATAAATTCACACATCAGCTTGTTTCCTGTAACTTTCTGACAGAAATAACCAGATGTGTTTTAAGAAAACAAACTAAACTTAAAAACACGAGCAGAAAAAGTCCTTTTAGTTCACTGAAAATGTATGCAACACATCAGTATATTTATTTACTTTTTTCATGCATCTAAGTAAAAATGCTGACAAATTAGTCCGTTGAAGGTTTTGACTGAAACAAAGTTTAATTCAGTTTTTGTGTTCATTGATTTTTAATATAGTGACAATGTAAAAGTTGACCAACTATTTTTTGTATTACATTTGCATTTCATAAAAAATACTAATTAACTCTGAATTCCTACAAAATAAAATCTGTCAAATATTAAATACTGAAAGAGAAATTTAAAATAATTATTCTGAAGTAAAATAAAATTTTATTCTGAGAAATATGTCTTCTAGGGTAAGTTAATGTGGCCATAAAGCTTAAAGTGAAATGATTTGATTTGACTAAAATGAAGCAGGTGTGTGACGATACACACAGAAAGTTCGGAAACAAAGAAAACTTTGCAGCTTCTAAAACTAAAATTTAACTCATTAAAGCAAATTGATAAAAGTTTACCTCAAATCAAACCTTTTCAAATAGTGGAGCTCAGGCGAGCAACACATCCCTAACTCAATGATCTAAATAAATCAGCAGGAAACAAACTCCATGTTTGGAAATGACAAAAGGTCACAATAATGCAAAACATTTAAAAAATCTAATTCTCCCTTTTTTATTAGTTTTGTTCACAAAAAGATTGTTAACTAATAAATCTGTGTTTGATGCTGTTTGTCTACAGAATCTACTCAGATAAATCCTGGAAGCTTGATGTTGTTTTTAAAAGTGTTTACTTTGTTTACAGGAGAATCTAACAAAATGTCTGTAGTTTAAAAACTTAAAAGGTTTGTTAACTAAGTGCTTAAACATGTCATCTTAAAAATTACTTTATATTAGAATATGATGAGAAACGCTGGACCAACAGAAATCTATGACACAATGATGAAGTTTAAGTATTAAAGTAGTGTGATTACAAAAAGTCAGAATCACAAATTAAAAATAAAAAGTCCACAAATTTAAATGTTGTGGAAATAATATAAAATGTTTACAAACTGAAGTTGGGGAGTTTTGCTAGAACATACAAAAACAATTATTACTTATTATTACTTTATCATCAATATATGTATTTAATAAAATTCCTTATAAATTGTTAATAAATAGTTTAAAATTATTATATTAAAGTTGTAAAAAAAATGTTAATTTTATTCATAATAAGCAAATAAAAGCTATCATGGAACAAATAAGGTCTGTGTTTTATCCCTAAATACTAAATAATTTAAACATTTATTTTCGTATTTGTTTATTTATAAATGATTATTGTTTTTAGTGAATTTAATGAAGTAATTCAAGAATTATATCGTCTTCATACATTCTGCTTTTACTTACAAAATTAACACTAATTTTAGAGACAAACTTATTTTATTGGAACATTCAAAACAATTTTAGGTTTTTATTACACAGCTTGTGAATGTTTGATCATTTTTATTCTGTTGTTTTTTTTTTATTCAAATTCTAATTTTTATCCTGAATTTGACAAATTTAGTCTCACTCACTTCAGATTTTTTTATTGTTTTCCTAATTTAAAGAAAGTATGAACAGAGGCATCTTTATGCATTATATATTTAAGAAAATATCAAATAAATCTATTTTTCTTTACATTTATTTTTATGAAATGAATAACTGAAGAACAGACCTGCAGAAATGATTTACTCCTAAAAGCAGGCAAGTGTTTTTACACAGTTGTGAATTTTTAAACCTCACTTAATTATTATTTTTCTCCACCATCAGGTTCAGGTTTTGCTCTTACCTCTGTAAAGGTTCAATCATGTCGGGGGGGTATCCACCACTCTGTCCCCTTCCCAGCATGTTTGTTTGGCCTTTTTTTCACACTTTCAGTGCTTGCGAACCCGAACACCTCTGAACACCCCCTCCTTTTCAAATGAGCTGCCACAATCCAAGGACAACCAGATCCTGATGGCTCCGTCCCTCTTCCTCCTCGGTGGACAGAGAAGAAGAGCAGGAACCACTCTTTACCTGCAAGACAGACTTTCTTCACTTCCTGAGACGTAAAGCGTTGGGAGGTGAGGACATGAGAGTTGTGGCTCAGCAAAGGAAGGCTGCTGGTTTGAGTGGAGAGGGAGGTGGGCTCAGGGGACGGCAGAGGGGGGCCGAGTTAAAAGGGACCAAATGGGAGTCCCTGCTCCACAAGGCACAACAACAGGGACAAGAAAGTCCCTGTAGCCACTGCTGATTATCACCTCTGCAGTCACACACACTCACACACTCACACACACTCACTCCTGGATGCACTGGGCTTCAGGGAATGCCATCAGTCACTCAGTGGATGTCGAGATCAATTTAGCTGCTGAATCATTGGAGTCCAGTTTCCAGAGCTGGAACACAGTGTCAGATTAGTCACATTCTGGCTCTGACAGCCTGAGGCTGCACCAAAGTGCTTTTGTGGGGCACCACTGATAATAAATCAGAAATTCTGGAAGAAAATAACGTCAACAAAAACAATGGCTGACGCACAACACAGAGTGAAGACATGAGCCGGGGTTGTTTGTTGGCAGAAAGACGAATGTTGGAACCAGGAACTGGATCATCTCCCATGAGTCAGTCTGAGAATCTCAGCCGGACGGTTCTTATCAGGAGCAGGAATTACTGAAGGAAACGTGGGTTTGTCTACAAAACCAAGACTTTTACTTAAAAAAAAACACGTTCAGAATGTTTGTCAGGAGGAATTCTGAATAAGGATGCACTTTAAATGTTAACAATGAACAAAAAAATAAACAAAAACTAAAGACCTACAGTTTTTTTACTAAAAGCTGAAACAAATGCAAAAATAAAACATGAAATAAATTAGATTTAGAAAAGAAATAATCATTTGCAAGTATTATCAGACATTTAAGCTCATATTTTACTTTTTAATTATTTGAAATCATATTTTCCAGATTGGATGGTTTTGATCTCTGGACAAGTTGGGGGACATTTTCCCTTCAAAATGTATTAAAATGTTTGGACTCAATATTTCGAAAAAAAAAAGTCAGTTTTCCAAACAGGTTTATGATCCTAATCACAGACTTTAAGCAATCTTTACTAAAACTTGATGGTCTTGTAAAATTATATATGGGGAGTCAATTAAAGTCTTTTTTTAATTATTTTATTTTGTGGGGCTTTTATTGTGACAGACATGCTGCATACATTTTATAAATGGTCAGCATTTATGGTTTAACCTCAGCTATTATGTGAGGGACTGAAATTAGGAATAACTTTGTGTTTTTGTAATCGATATTTAGGAAAACTAAAGAAAATTCTTCTAATTGAACCCTTTAAACAGAAAAATGTGTGTGTGTGTTTGTTGTGACATTTTTTACAACCAGACATTAAAACATTTTTTTTAAATATATTACCATACTTTCTAAGACTATAGGAATCACGGTAATTATTTTTTTTCTGCTCAGGCGGAGCCATGAGTGAAAAAGAGACAAAAAACTCAAGAGCTGAAACACACACACACAAACACACACACAAACACACACACACAGCTGGATCATTTCAAACAGACTTTTTTTATCAGGAGGCTTCCTTTCATGTCACCTTGATGAACAAAGGAAGAAAAAAATGATCGGTCCTACTATCGCTGTGTGTGGCGTGTGAGCACGTGTGTATTCATGTACACATAACAATAATCCCTCCTCCAACAAACACACTTATTTTTGGCCTTGCAGAGAAAGCAGATATCGCTGTAGGCTGAAGGGTTTTCTATAACGGTGCATATCTGGATAACTCAGCATTAAGCTTGGCTGTCACATTTAAACAGAATCTCCTGCAGTCTGGAGAAACATCCAGACATTTTGGAAATGATTTAAATTTGTTTTTTTTTTTTTGTTTAATCCACGTTGGGTTTTCCAGCACTGAAGAGGAAAGAGTGAACTACAGTTTCTCCATGTTTGATCTGAGCTGTGTTTCTGAAAAATCTTTACTTAGACACGAAAATAAAAACTACTGAATCCTGCAGACGCCACTTTACTACAGTCAACGTCTCTGCTGCCGATAATCACAGCATCAGTCAGGCGTCTGAGTACTTTGGTAATCTGAGTAAACTATTCTTACAACTCTACAAGTGTGAAACCGAAACTGCATTTCCCACAATGCACTGCTGCGGCCTCACCCAGCTAAGATTAGCGCTGCGGTGTGAACTGAGAGCACACTGAAATGTGATTTGTCATATATAGTGTGGACAGCTGTGGTTAAAAAGCAGAGTGATGAGAAGTCAGATTTGAGCATCAGGAGTGGCAACAAGAGTCCTCGTAAAGAGCGAACTGGTGATAAAGTGTGCAGCGTCTTAGCGCTCCAAGATTTTAGGACGTGTGATCTTTAAAATGATTCCCTGCGGTGGTTTTATGTCATTTCTCAGTTCAGTTTGTATTTGGAGCCTTGTTTCGTGTCATCTGCTGCCTGGGTCGCACTCCCAGAGAAGCGAGTGGGTTTTGAACCTGAGCATTTAGGAACAGACTTTGCAGCTTTTTACTTCTTCTGAACGGCTTTAACTTGGACTTTGGTTCTAGCGTAAAGAACCTTAGTGTTCTCTTTGACTGGGACATGTATTTTACTTCCCTCAGTAAAACATTAACAGGAACTCTGTTGTCAATGTGCTGCTCAGGATGGGACTGTGATCAAGTACAGATTCATTACTGCTGCCTTCCTTACAAAATGTTTATTTTGTGGCATTTTATAATATATGTGAATGTTTTTTTTGTACTTTTAAAACATTTTGTGAGCTGGAAGAGCACTTAGACACATTTTGAAACATTTTGGTGAAGACAGCATGAAACTGCAACAGACATGAAAAACACACAGACTCAGAAACCCTGAAAAATTCAAAGATAATGACAGTTCTAATTGCAAATAAATAGAAATAACAAATGCATGAACTAGATTTTCATCTTCACTAAGGCAGGATGTTCTTTAATGTTTTTTATTTTGCACAGATGAAAGATGGAGGTTATGGAAACTTGCCTAATGGGTTTGCTAAATGATAAATTCTTGACAAAAATAACACAGAGGTTCCTCACATTAGTGCTGAAGGCCAAGTTAATGCCGTCCAGAGTGGCTAGACAGTTTGTTCCTTCTATTTTCAAGTCTAAAGACAACATCTTGTGTCTGATTTAAATTAGTAACATCTCCAGCTGTGAAGGAAAACATGGGGGACACTTTGTCCTTTATGTTAATCATTTTTGATCTAAAATAAACATTAAAACACACCATAGCTGCTTCCGTATTAAAACTACCTCTGCATTTTGTGACACAGAACTCATGTAGAACAAATCTGCTCTAAAATAACACTTCCTAGAAATTGTGAAAGTTACACCATGTCACACATGGAGCATTGATCTCGTCCATGCGATCGGTTTTCAGGAAATTCTCTCGCTGCAGCTGGGAATGCCTCTCTACATGGAGCCGAGCCGTCCCATGTGGAGGGAATGCTTGATTTGCAAAGGATTACAGCTGACATGTGTAAAACAGTCAGTATGTTGGTCTGCCTCTGGCCTCATAGAACTGAGCCTGAGCAGCCTACAGATAAGAAACTAAAAACAACTCAGAAACCCCATTCATTTATACATGTGACACGCTTACATACACACATAAAAAATAAACTAATAATGTATTTGTTGTAGAGAAGTTGAGGTGGAGCACAATACATATATACCATATATCCTAACAGAGCACTTCTCTCAGACTGCAGGTTTACTTGTGGTTCCCAGAGTTTCTAAAAGTAGAATTGGAGGCAGAG
>JARVJO010000111.1:10202440-10213272 GCA_031762555.1 Cynodonichthys magdalenae | reverse complement strand
TTAATTTAAAAGTTTTTCCTTAAAACCTGTTGTTTATGGTGAAGAGAAAAAATAAAGTGATATTGTATTTTGCAACAGTTGAACCATTTTCATTATTTAAGAGCAGATCGAATCGAATCGTGATTAATGGATTCAGAACCATATGAATCGAAATCAAATCGATTTGGAGAAGTGGCCATGATACCCAGCTCTATTCTTTACACAGGAATTAAAATATTTAGATATTAGAAAATGATGGTTTGTCTTAGTAAAATATTTTCTATTGCCAAAAAACTATGATCCAATTCTCCAACTCCTGCAGTGGATGAAATTAAACATTTAAATTTTGTATATTGCAGTATACTTTTTAAAGCATACTGAAACAAAACAATTGCAATATAACATCCCTGTTGTACCACCAGAAACAAAAACAAGCATTGGAATGTGTGTCCTTTCAGCCACCTCATTTACTTTAAGCACCAGTGGAAAGAAATTACAAGTGACAGATATTGGAATTGACATGGTAAGCTGGATTTAATCAACCCCCCGCCTCCCTTTTTTATTATAATTATTCCAAAGTTGGAACAAACACTGTGGAGAAACTGACCCTTTCTACTAAAGGGAACAAAGGAATATTGTCATAGAGCTGGAAACGGTGTTATGTTACTCTATAAGAGATAGAGATCACTGTCAAAGTTCCTCCAGTAGGAAGCTATTAAAGATGGTTTATACCCCGACAGATCACTCTGAAATATAAAGAAATTAATTTTTAACATGGAAAAGGCCGTCTTTACGTAGTGGTCTATTTTGAGATATGCACAGTATCTTAGTTTTAGGGAAAAGACTATCTTGAAATACATTTTATCTTTATTTTAAATGGAGGAAAAAGTTATAAATCAGCAATAAAACTGACAAAACTAATGTACTTTTTATCACGCAGTTTTCCCTCAATCCCAGATGTAAAATGTCTGTTTCTGTGCTCACAAAAGGTTTCTGGAACTGAAACACATAAAACTAATGTATGACTCAGAATATTTATGATTTTAAATGTTTTCATGTGTCATTGGTTGGCTGGCTTAGTCAATAATACATTTTTCTAAAGTGTAAACATTGAATTTGATGCCATTTATTCCTTTCTTTCATTTGGATTTCAGCGTGAGTCAGCCCATTTTAATATAATCAATAGAACTGAATGTGGGGATTATTATGTTTCTTTGTAGAAGTGATCATTTGTTGAAGCTTTTACAGAGCTATGTGACTCATTTTCCAGTAAAATCCTCCAAAACTTAGCCAACAGAGGGAATGAACAAGATGTTAAAAGATTGTCCATAAAAACCTACAGATTTAATTTTCATTATTACTCTGAAAACACAGCAGAGTCAAGCGGACACTTAACTTTAAATTCTAAAATAATTTCAGCTCTTCAGCTTTCTAATAATATTGTCTTTCAGCCTATCCTTTTCTGTGGAGGTCAATAGTAAATTGTGATTAACTCAAAGCATGTTTTAAAAGAAAGGATATGTTCAATATTCCTGCGTAGGTTCTCGTTGAGTTTGGCCTCCAGCTCAGCCAGCTCTTCCTCAGCCTTCCTCATGTCTTTCTGGAGCTCCAGGCGAGACTTTCTGGTGTCGTAGTAGCCTCCTGTAAGAGCTCCACGGTGGCTCACTTGGTCACCTAAAGAGTTAGGATTTTGTCAGAATCGTTAGCTAAAACAACTAAAATAATCCCATTCAACATTTTGCAAAGTTGTCATACTGAAATCAAAGACTAAACAACCATCTAAACAAGCTTTTCAGCTCTTCATCTCTGAACTTTTTCACTTGTTTTTTTTGTAGAAGTAATTTAGGCAGTCCTTTGTATTGCATGTTAGCTTACCCTCCAGAGTTATGCAGTCCATGGTGAAAGCTCGTGCCAGCTGGGTGGAAACCTCCATGCTGCGACAAATTAGGGTCTTCCCAAACACGTGCTTGAATGCCTTGTCAAAGTTGGGACTGTAGCGCAGCTTGCTGATCATAGGGATGGCATCCTGTGAGCCAGGACACAGAAATATAAACACAGCTGCTAAGACTACACTCACCCAACAAAAAACGTCTCAGATCAGAGCAACTAAAACCTGATAACTGGGAAAAACAGGAGAATTTTCAGTTATAAGAATGTTGAATAGGAAAAACTAAATAACTATTACACATTTAAAAAAAGGATAAAATATTTTCAGGAGGCTTAAATTTGGTTTCTTGAGCTAGTTGTTTTATTATTCGTGACCTTTCCTGGCAGAATTTCAATCAACAAATGGAACATATGCATGACTCTTACGTTGGTTTCTGGATAAGCAGTGTCTCTGACATCCAGCTTGCTAAGAGGAAGGAAAGTGACTTCTCCAGGCAAGTTCATTTTGTTGAACTCCATGAGGATTTTAGTACTCACTTCGTCAGTCTCCACAATGTGGTAGAACAGTCTGAGGACAGAAAGTTTACATCGTTAAAAAAAATAAATAAAAATTACCAACATGTTTGTAAAAAATACAAATAATTAAAGCCCCTCTTCTTAAGATTAAACCTAATAAATATATAAAACCTTATTAACTTCTACTACAGCTAAAAAAGCAATAACGAAACATTGGTGAGGTGGTTGGAGCTAACCAATCATTGATGTGCCTATGTGCTGCAAAGCAAGGTAGTAACAGATGAAATGGTCAACATGTAAAAAAGTAAGCAGCTTTGTGACTCAATAATGTGTAATGACTCAGTCACAAGATTAAACAGCAAGCAGATTTATTAGAGGGAAGATCAATGAAGCACAGCAACATTGTATTAAGTTAAAATAAATAAATGTTATTTTTGTCATGTTTTTAAAACAATATGAGAAAGACGAGTGTCACATTATTAATGTCTTGTGTTCCATGTCAATACAGCAGACTTTCACGTCTCTTTTGGTTCCGAGAAGCGCAGCGAACTCTTCTTTGCAGCTATTTTGTGAAACCGTTTTGGGAAAGAACCTTTTATTTAACTTTACAGTAAACTGCAAACCAAAAGCCTGGTGCATCATAAATGTCAAGCAGTGACATTTTTTGACAAACAACTTAGTTTAAAACATCACAAAGAAAAGCATCATTGTGTTTCTCACCTAGTTCCAGCAGTCACTTCCACACAGGTGTAAAAAGCAGGCTCGCACTCAAAATTATTCATGACAATGCCATGGTAACCATTGATGACATGCTGGTTGATTCCTTTTCGCCTGAAATGCTCCAGGACTTTGTTAATGCTGTCGATACCATTGAGAATGGCCTGCAGGGAAAAGAAGAATGATAGCATGTGTAAGAAATGGCAAATGTTACAAAAAGTTTGATGTAAAAATTCATTCCTACCTTTGATGGAACAAATGCAATAAACTACACCCAATTCCTATAAAATTAATTTATTTCAATACTGTTTAAAATAAAGATTTTAGCTGGCAACAAGTAGCTTTAACAAAATGCCTCTGCCTTCACACATAAAAAAGAAACAGAAGTAGAAAATCATTGTGAGGCCTTGCCAAAAGCAAATAACAAAAAGTCAATCTCAATGTGGGGAAGCACTAAAACGAGCCACGACCTGCAAATATAAACTTCTAGAATGGAGGATGGACAATATTGAGTCCATCAAACAATAGAGACTGAACCAGCTGAAACCACAGAGAGGAAAATATATACAACACTTGCTTTTGACGCAGCCTCTTTTTATCTCTGCAGATATTATTCAGTGGTGATATTTGATTGATATATAGGCCCAGAAGAAATGACTTGACTAGGCAGCGAGGAGTGACTCATATGTAAATTTAGCAAGTTATCTTAAGGTGCAAGCAGGGAGGCAGATGAATTCCATTTGATATATACCTATCCTGACAACCGGGTGAGTCACAAAGACTGGTCTTCGTGGTATTCAGGTGGGCTCACTTGGAGAGTGAAACACTTTTCTTGGGATTTATATACACTTGCCAATTTCCTCCCTCAGAAATCTGCAGCAAGTTTGCACATATGTGGACCTTTTACCAGGTGGAACTGTAATAGATTCATATGTTCACACTATATCTACTGGAAGTTTCAGCCAACAAAACAAGATATTTGTGCATGTGTGCAAATAAAATGATCATAAGTTGTTCTTGTTTCAATCATCTGCAATCAAATGTTTCCTCCGATGTGCACACAAGCAGATCCCCCCCGTCCAGACGGAGATATTGGTTATCCTGTCGTTCCATTATGCAAGTCAATAATTACGCAGTCATGCAGAGTGACACAGACCTTGCCTGTAGCTGCTCTAAGGAGCTGCTGTTTCTTCTCCAGGTCCTCTCGTTTGGCTGCCAAGGCCTGCTGCTCTGCGTTCTCCTCACGCCACAGGTAGCTGGACACAAACAGACAGTCACACACTGTTACACGTATGTCACTAGAAAACCTGAAACCTAACCTCGGCCCTGATCCCTGCACAACAAGAAGTTAAGAGTTCAAACAACCCAATGTTTAAAATTGGGTAATTGCACACAAACTGTACGCGTTATTTACAGCACAGGTCTTTAACCCTGTTCCTTGTGATTTCTCCAACATGCATGTATGAATGAGTCAAAGCAACACTCTGGGTATGTTTTTCATGAGGGAATGACATAATAACACTAAATAAAGCTCAAAAAAGTACATTTTGCAAAATAACCCCAGGCATAATTTACATTTAGTTTTTTTAATAAATGTTGACTTGAATGCAATCTTTTTATAGTTTGCATCTGAATACATCTTAGACTTTCAGAATGTTGTTTTTAATACATCTATGAAAAAGGTCTGTTTTTCTTGGCTCAGTGCTTAAATTTATTAATAAATGTGAACACACTAACAGTTTGAAGCTGAAGGCCTGAATCTGCATAAGATGCATCATTCTGCTTGTTCACTTCCTGCACACGATTAGGGCTCAATCAAGTGCAATCTGTACTGAAAAATCTGACAAATTATTTATAAAACATTTGAGTTTGTGACGGAAATTTTATTTAGCTAAATTTTGTTTTGAACCAATACAGTTCTCCTTTTAAGACTCAATTAAAAATAAATAAAAATGAGTATTTCATAGATTGTGGACGTTGGCTGAAAAGTCAATGAAACACAGGAAAAATAAAACAATGATGAATTTCTTTAGAACAAGACAACATAGTTATTTAAGTGAGAGACGTAATTATTTTAAAAATAGCTACATATTCTTTTTTAATAAATGCTACTAATGTTTCTGCTGTCAATCATCATTCTGTGTTTAAAGGCCCCCCCACCCTCCCAAGGTCAATACTCTTTTGTCACACAAAATGTAAAGACTTTCTACGAAGTTAAATACAAGATATTAAAAGGAAAGTTTAGATTTCTTACTTTCTTTCGCTTTGGAGTTCATCTTTCTTGTTCTTCACTTCATAGTACTTTTTGTCCAGCTCCTCTACACGGGTCTTAACCTCATTTAAATCTTGATCGAGTTTCTGAAACCACAAAAATTAAAGCGAGTCAGATAAATGTCCAGGCAGGGGGGCTCAGATGAAAACTACAGAAAATTATTGCATTTTTGTGTCAGTCTGAAAAAAAAAATTAAATAAAAGGGTTTTTTTCACAGCTACTTGAGGCTGATTACTTGACACAATTGGAAAAAAAGAAATAATTTAAAGAAAATGGTTCTAAGAATTTTTCTTACGCTGTACTGCTCGAGGTTCTTCTCCTTGTTCATCTCCGTGTCCTCCAGGTCTTTGTGGATTGCTGCGATCTGCCTCTTTTTGTCATTGATGGCCTGGTCCAGAGACTTCAGCTCTTTCTTGATCCACTTGTCTCTTTCTTCTTTGGAGGTGAACTGGCTGCCACGACCCTGCTTGGCGTACAGGTCAGTCCTCTCTTGAGTAGCCTGAGCCAGTCTGGAAAGACGTACATTTGCAAGTTGGTGACTCACAAATTTAAACTGGAATGTGAATTCACCTTTTATTTTAATGACATAAATTTACAAAAAGCTGCCTCTATTGTGTAATTTGCACACAAAAAACATTGTGTATTTTACTTTTGTGTTCAAACATTTGACATGACAGGCTAGGTACAATCAATCTATTTTGTTGTTGTGAGTTTTTAAGCTATCTGTATATTTTAGCACGTATAAACAAAAAACTTGGCAAAAGGACCGGCAAAGCTTCTGTGCAGTCACCTCCTGATCTCTTGCAATCAAAAATGTTTTCAGTGTTTGATGACTGACTCATCGAGTTATGCCTGGTCACCAGCTGCATCATTATGAATGACTCATCCCTACCTGGATATGCCCCGCTCCTCTTTTTCCTTCACCATGTTGAATTTGGGTTCAGTCTCCTGCAGCTCTTTTTGTTTCTCCTCGATTTTCTCCAGCAACTTCTGACGCTCTTTCAGCAGGCGTTTCTGAAAGAAGTAAAGATGATTTTTACTAAATCTTTAGGCTTTAAAAACAAATTAAAATAAATCGACATAACCAACATTCATAACCAGAGAGAGAAGATTTTGTTTTAATTCAAAATGGGAAGTATTTTCTCTAATCACTGTGATGATGGTTGGCTAGTCCTGTAGTTGAAGTGAGTGATGTCCCATTGATTCTCAGTGCATCACAACTTTGTCCAAGTGAGATTTAATTAATAGTTATGTTGCAATCATCAAATACACATTTTCACCATCTGCATCTCACTCACTACACTTTCCTAATGCCTCACTTCCTGACGTCCAGAAAACTCTGCTTGATGTTTTTACCACAAGGGCAGAAAAATAGTGCGCACACAAAAAGAAAACACAAGTAAAAAGTGCACATATGCTAACAAGCAATGAGACAAATAAACTGATAACATGATTTTGAAGAAAACCAGCTGAATTATCTACCTACTGTAGTTTGAATTTTGTAAAAAAAATTTAAAATAATAAAAAAAGACACTGAACAATATGTCCTTATTGTCAAAAAAGAACCTAAGAGCGTTGCAACAAAAACAGAATCAAGTATAAGTATATAAAATGTCAAAATTATGTCTTCAACTCTGCATGTTCACAAGTCTACCCACAGCAATGCAAATACAAAATGAGTCTTTGTTTAAAACTCAGTCCCTTTAAAGGAAAAAAAGAAAAGTAAATCACTTACAAGCCAACAAAAACACAATAACAAAAGAGAAAATTCCCCCTATGTCAAAACAACCCCAGTAAAGTTGATTAAATCAGGACCACCTACAGCTTGCAAGGCTTTTAATGTGCCTTAGAAACAGTTGGCTGGTGTTGTGCCAGCCATGGCCAGGTGGGATAAATCCGACCACCAGCCAGCATGTTGCCTGCGACCCATCATAGTTCACACAAACAGGGCCAACAGAACCTTATATTATCATCTTCATGCTCACACGTGCTCACCAACACAGTTACTAAACACAAGGCCATATGGAGCGCAAGCAACGCCAACCGAGTACACAAACGCTAAAGCCAAGATGTGAAGCTGATGATGATTTTGATGATGATTACTCATTTTACTTCCCAATTCATTCCAAAGGGGATTCTCATATTGTTATAGGTTTAAGGGTTGGCTGACAAATGTTAAATGTTTTATGACATTTTTTTTTACAATAACCAATTTTTTTTTGTCTTTTTTTAATCCATCTATTTAGGGCCTGTAATTTCCTCGTGGATTAAATTAAACTGACCCCCCCCCAGTTAAAACTGACAATACAGTAGAACACTATTAATGTACATGATAATCTGTAAATCTTCTAAATAATAGACTTCATTTAAAAAAAATCACAATGACAAGCAGCTATTGTTCCAGCTAACAACTAGTATGAGAAAAGTGGGTTAAAAGAGTGAAGACCATCATCCTTCTCTACCCCGGGTGATGCAGAAGGGGATGAAGGAGGAGAAGTGTTGTTGGTGCAGCATCACGTGTGCAGTGTGACGCAGATAGGAGGCTTCCGTACCCTCTGTTCACTGTTGCCTGCCAGCTCATCCTGCAGGTCCTTGGCCTTCAGCTCGAGCTTGGTCCTCTGCTTGATTTGCTCCTGGCGCTCAGCCGACAGTTGCTCTCTCTCCTCCTTCATTGCCGAGACCTTGGACTTCAGCTCGCGCACAACACGCTCTGTCTCCTACAAGAAAGAAGACAAAATAAAGTAACGGGCTGTGAGAATAAATTCCAAACTGGAGCGTGAAAACAACGTCCTTACTAAACCTTTTATTAAACGAGAATCAGACTGTGAAGTGAGTGGTTTACCATTTTCCTGCTAACAATGTCTAAACTAATTCATATACCTGTCAGAAAAGTGCTTGCTACAAAATATTCTTAGAAAGACTGAGAAAATGTTTAAGTGCTGTGATACATTTATTGTAGTATTTTGTTTTTATACCTCTACTTTGTCTCGGGCGTCTTGCTGAGCATCACGCAGCTGTCTGGATTTGTCTCCACAGGTTTCTCTCTTGGAGGACAACTGGAGAAGAACGTTGGATAAATAGAAACGACTATTTCACATTTGGACTCATCCTCATTCGAACAATAATGTTCATATGAATTTCATCATTTTTTATACTTCATTAGACCTTTCATAAACATGTTGCAACAACTTTACACATATTTTTCGCTGAATAGGTGAAATATGTTGTCTTTTAACCATGATACCTCGTCCAATTTAGCGCGTGTTTCGTTCAGCTCCTGGTTGTAAATAGTGTACTCCAGAGCTCTTCTCATCTTGTCCCACTTCTGGTACTGAGCCAATTCTTCCTTCTCATCTTCCAGGGTATGCAGACGCTCCTCAATATACTTTAACAGCTCATTGATCTTCTCTCGCTTCCCCTCTGGTGGAAAAAAATAAAAAAATAAAAAAATTGTATTCTGCAAAAATATAAAAAAAACAATTTAGCAATTAAATTGGAAAGTTGTTAAATAATTATAATATTGTACAATTTTTACCCTAAAAAAGAGACAACAGCAATCTTTTCAGATTATTTATAATCTTATTGCAGTATGTTTGTCTTTTGAGTGTGAACTATGCATGTTTCTTTAAGGTCAAATGAAGGAAAAAAACCAAAGAAATATGTATTTTGCCTATTTTGCATAAATGTTTTATTTAAAATTATGATTTAAATTATTCACAACTTCAATGAAAAAATAATAAAAAAAATATGATTTTCCACCTGCTAAATGGGGCTACGGAGCAGAGCCCAAAATCATAATTTTAGTTGCTATGGTAAACAGTTGTTGCTATGCAACATCAAAGATGGCAAACAATGTGACTTCTTATTATGTCTGTCTATGATACTGAATCAGATTTGGCTATGAAACTAAATATAAAAACCATCCAGCCGTACCGATATGAACCAGTCACACAGAGTGGAGAAACTGCTGCTCTGACAGAAAACTCTGAAGAACAAAAAAGGAGGAAAGTGTCTCTGACTGAAATCGATAAGGTCTGACGCTCACGTTAGTATATCTGTTGCTGTGGATTCTCTGTCATCACATAATGGAAAATAAAAAAACTAAAACAACTGGACTTCTGTTCTGTAGCTGACAACGTGTGGAGTTTCCAGATTTAAACTGCGCAAGGTTGGTATGATTATTATGGTTTTATTATAATTTTATGGATCATCTGCTCAGCGCAATCTGAGAAGCAAACGTATGTAATGTGACACGAGCTTCAGACAGAGATCGCTTTGAAAAACATCAGATATGTATCAGAATCACATATGGAATTGGCATGAATCTGATTTTATTTGGATGAAAAGATCTTGAGACTCAACGGTTAACTGGACCGGAGAGTCTCTCCAGTTTCTGACCGAGCAGTTAAACAGACTGAAGACGCTGCGCTGCCAGTTCTAAAATATTATAATTTCTCTCTCTGCCCACCCGCAGCACTCTGTGTCATAGTGAAGCATAAACAACAGTGATAGCTGGAAAGATAATTGTTTTTACTCAATGTTGAATCAGTGTTGTTGATTGATGGGTCGGAGGAGGAGAACTTTTCTTTTTTTCACGTTGACGGGGGAGCTGTAAGAATGAGTAAACACCGGCTGCGAGTTCAGGTGGTCAATAAGATTAGACCCGCTGCTCATCAAAGTTGTTCATCTTTTTAATTTAACTGGGAATTAATCGTTTCAGCTAAATAACTTGCAGAAAGAAGCGCAGCTCAGAGCGCTGTTTCACCCGCAGCTGTTTTCCCATGACGAGATGCTAATAGCCTGCTAGCCTGCTAGCCGTAGTCTGCTCTCCCTGCAGCCCTGTTTGAGGCGCTCAATGTAGCTTTCTGAGCAATGATCGAGGCAGATCTGATTATTCTCATAATTATTAGTCTTAATAAAAAGCAACTCACCACTTTGTTTAGTTTTGGGTGTAGACGTTTGGCTCCAATGTTACTTAAAAAGTTTATCACAGCTGCAGAGTGTCCTCCCCTGGCTGTGTTTATAATCCAGCATGGTTAATATTGTTGGTGTGGCGTTCTCCATCAGATCGAGCCTTTTGGTCACAAAACTAATAGGTCCACTCAAACTGTGAGACACTGAAAAGGCAAAATCTTGTGACCCTGCTTTTTGAGTTTTTAAACAGTCTGAACAGAACTAGGATTCGTTGTTTTTCAGTCTTTCAACCACACCGCATCAACACAAATCTCTGCTCTCGTGGATCTTAAATTAAAAAAAAAAAAAGCTGGCAGCTGACCCTGCACCACTTGTGAACCCAAAGGACACACAATATTCCATTTCAAATCCACAAAATAACATTAAAGTCTTAAAAACAAAAGCTGCTTCTATATGTAATCCTTATGAGGAGCGAGAGTCGTTCAGCAATTAATATGTCACACAAGCTCCGCCCCCTGCAGGAGCTCTGAATGGGTTTCATATTCTG
>JARVJO010000111.1:10185396-10196268 GCA_031762555.1 Cynodonichthys magdalenae | reverse complement strand
ACATACCAACTCCACCAATCACGATCAGGGCCAACACCGCCCACATACCAACTCCACCAATCACGATCAGGGCCAACACCGCCCACATACCAACTCCACCAATCACGATCAGGGCCAACACCGCCCACATACCAACTCCACCAATCACGATCAGGGCCAACTCCGCCCACATACCAACTCCACCAATCATGTTCAGGGCCAACTTCGTCCCCACAACTCCATCAATCATGATCAGGGCCAACTCTGCCCACATACCAACTCCACCAATTACGATTTGGGCCAACTACGCCGACACCAAGACCTCCGCCAATCACGGGGAGGTCCAACTCCGCCCACTGGACAACATGTACTCCAGAGACCACTACTTGAGGGAAGACCCTCCTTGTTTTTGTATAATCTCACAATATACCATGGTTTATTGATAAATAGTCTATAATTTTAATTATTAGACAAGAAATCTACTTTTTCATTTCATTGAATTTTCTGTAGCGTAATGTAGCATTATTAGTGCATTTATAACATTTTTTAGATTAGTTTAATTTATACATTCATTTTTTTACTCTTATTCCTGTACAGGGTCGAGGAGATCTTGTTCAGTGGTCATTGGTTGAGGTGTACATGTACAGGTCGCCATTTCATCACTGAGTTACATAGTAGCAATTAAACGAAAACATCACACAGGGACATTTTAGAGTTTATAATCTAACCTTCATGTTATTGGATTGTGTTAGGTGACCAGATACCCAGAAAGAACCCACAGGAAGTGCAGGTTAACTCCGTGCAGAAAACCCCCAGCTGAGAGAACCTTCTTGCTAACCAACTCTCCGATCATGCAGCCCTTGGTTTATTTGATAACTAAAATGTTTACAGGAACATTTTGACTCTTAACCAGTAAAACTTTAAGTTTAAATCTGCTCATAAAGATCCACACAAAGTCTCTGTAGGGGTCACTGTTGCCTCTCCTTTTACGCTTTACTTTTTCTTTTTCAGAACTTACCCTCTTTAAACTTTTAAATTTTGATTTTAACATTTTTGCAAACAATAACAAATAAAGTTACCTGTTTTTTCACATTTGACATCTCACTTGTATTGTTCATATTCCACTGCTAAAAGAATAGCATAACAAATTTTTTAATGGTGAAAACATTTATTAAACACATTAATTTCCACATTATTGAAAAAAAACCTATAGTTCTTCCTTAATAAATTAGGTTTAAATGCCTGACTGTATTTGTGAATAGGCAAATAATCACAATAATAACCTAAGGCATGTATATTGCAGTTTATCACTGTGCTGTGTTGTTTTTTTCACTGCAGTTCAGAAGCTGGAGAAACAGCATTAAGTTTTGTGAGGTGAAGATGCTTCTTCTCTCGACTCTTCATTGCTTCTGTCTCTGATCTCCAGTCTGACTGCACTGCTTAGATTCAACATCAGGCACACAAAATGATGTTTTCATTTACTTTTTTTTTATTTCAAGTAAGACTACGTGCAGTCACAGTTCCGTTTAAGGCAGTGCAGTTATTGGGCTCAGTTTTAACTGGTGGTGGACCGGGGACTGCAGGCAAGAGGTAGGGAGGGTGAACACGGATGGCTCAAAGTTTTTGGTGCTAAAGGTGGCGGAGAAGTCATTGGCAAAAAACGAGGCAGACTCCGGAATGCAGGGAGTGGCCGGCTCGGGGGTGATGGTGAGAGCCAGGGCGCTGGACAAAACCTCCGACTCAAACTGCAGCAGCTGGCCCATGAAGCTGAAGTTTGGAGAAATGACCGCCCTGCGCTGTTTGATGATGTCGAAGGCTTCGTCCAGCCGCAGCTGCTGGGTCCTCATGATGTAAGCCATGCAGATGGTAGGTGAGCGGGAGATGCCTGCTTCGCAGTGTACCAGAACCTTCCCTCCTGATTGCTTTATGTGATCTGAAAAGAGATAAACAGAGACAAGTTTTAGTTAATAATATGTAGTTTCCCTTTTGACAACCAGCACAAAAACACTTGCATCAATGCAAAATGTGGTGGATTTTGTTTATTATTTTATGGACTTAAATGAATTGAAAGGGACTAACTTCACACTCCTATTCACTAAATAATGCAAACATCTCACACGGCAGTGATGGACAAGCAGGGACAAAAAAACACTTCTGAAACTGTAATCAACAGCTGCTCATCCTCCTGCACCACTGTGGGGGCGCTACGTGCAGCAGCCATGTTCTCATTGTGTCCTAATTTAGAAGTGCTGCACACCTACACGCTCACCATCTATTTTCACTCATCTGTCTAAAAGAACCTCTTAAGATGTCTTGAGATTTCACTGATATTAAGATCTATCACAAACACCTACACGTCTCAGTTTCCGTCTGTTCTCGCTCGCAAGTCTGATCTTCCTGCAGTGCAGACGTGCAGCAGACACCTACACGTCTGTCTCCATCACAGAAACATTGAGGGCCACTTCTGCCTCTTCCAGAGAGCCTCTGCAGGGAGAATGACTGATTTCTTATACGTTGATAAAAAAAAAAGAAACGAATAAATGAATCATGAACTTCAGGCTAGTGAGGAAGAAGAGACAGACAGCAGCTGTGGGCGTTTTTAATGACCATCATTTGGCCGGAGACGACACGACATGCTTCAGTCGCTGTTTTTATCCAGGATGTCGATAATATTTATTATCTCCTCCCCAGAGTTACATCACTCGCCCAGTCACAGTTTCTGATTTGCTGATTGATTCAAATTTGAAACCAGCAGCTGTGATTGTTTGCGTATATGCTGCATGCTTAATGACTTGGCAGAGCTGGTGAATTTTGGGAACCTCGTCTGAATGTGGGCTAAACCTGCTCCTGGAACACTTTGCTGCTCTTATGTAAGAGCTGGGTTTATACGGGGACTGCATCCATAAACAACACACAAAACCAACAATAGCTGCCACCCATTACAGGTCAGCCAATCTGCTCGTGGCTAAGCTTTGCCCTTCGTTATGCCTGGCTATAATTATCCCATTCTGTATATCTTTGCAGCTGCTACTGCTATTATCCAGCAGTTTTTTACTAACCTACACATGCTCTTTTCTTCTCAAACACATTTTCTGCCCTGCAGGTCCATCAGTAATCTCCTACAGACAAACAAACATGCTTGTTAGTCACCTAGTATTTATCCTCCACCCAATATAACTGTCTGTGAGTGGGTGTCAATCAGCTCAGAAAGCTCCTCCACCCGGGCCATTGATGAGCACTGACAGCTCACCTAGTTGTCACACTGACTGCATGGCCACACCCGGCAGCGTGTGATTTGGCTTCGGGAGGAGTTGATAATGGGTTTGGAGCCACTAAGGCGGAGGAAAAGAGGAAGGGATGGAGATCGGAAGGAAACCAGGGGAGTGAGCAAATCCTGACTGACAGCAAGGACTGGATGCGTTGGTGGGGGGATTGAAAGCTTGCCATTATAGTTAAACTGATTACAGCTGGGTTTCTTCTAGCTTTTTCTATTTTTGAATGGCAGCAGGCTCCGACAAAATGGGTCCTATTTGAAGCTGCTTTTCAAAAATAAACACACCTATGAATAGGTGTCTCTCCTTCTCAGCTCGGGTATTTTTAGGACTTGAATGATGTGGCCTTATAATAACACAAAAGCTGCAGGAAAATACTAAACTGGAGGCTGCAGGCTTGAAGGATTCAATCACCTGCAAAGCATTAAAGCTACAAACCCCAAAACCATGAAAAAACACAACCTATGAACCTCACCTATGAACTCTATGGCCTCCTGGAAGTGAGAACTGATGTCGGCCATGTGGCTGTCCTCCACCGGGATCCACTTGTAGTCGTAGTGGCCCTTGGCCGGCTGCAGGTCCCTGCGTGACACGTTGAGCAAGGCCGTGATGTGAAGGTCACTGAGATAGTCGTGTCTAGAGGCATGATAGGCACTACCGAGGTAGAGGAAAGGCAAAATCTCAACAGGTTTACCCTGGAGGGCACAGATAAAGAAAGAGGGAGAGAAAACCGAGAAGTGAGTCGAGTCAGTTCTGCAACACACAAGACAAAACACCCAACTCTCCAGCCTTGATGCGTCTGAGAAAATGCCCTCATTGTTCAAAAGCTCTGCACCTGCTGGCTGAACATTATGTTCATCTGCGGATCAAAAGTGCAAATGGATAAAGTGGTCCCCTCCGCTTTTAGCAAAGCCGTTAGGTGCCACAATGTGTCCGTCAATAGTGTATTTCCAGATCTGAAACTGCTTCATGCTTTCTACTTACAGAGGAAAGGTCAGAAATGAAAGACTGTCTTTTTTCTATCAGCTGGGCATCAGCTCTCTTTTTGTGCCAAATATAAAAAGAACTAGGGAGTAGGAAATGTCATGACTATATCAGTGTTTTTTATGTATTTATTTTTATGCCAGCTATATAGGCTCAATTTGAATTTAAGACTAAATCCTGACAGCTGCGCCCTGCGTGGGGGAGGAGGAGGTATCGTGTCAGGGTGTTTTCCATACCTGATCGTAATCTGGTTTGTGGTGAGAAAGCTTCTCGCTGTGACTACTGACTCTCCTCTCGGTTTCAGTTCCGCTCTGGTCAGTGGTTTTCACCTCAGTGCAAAGCTCCGGGTATTGAGAGTGGAAGTTTTCGTATCCTCCTGAGAGAAACAGGAAAACAAACACACATAAGCCACGAATTTACATCTTTAGAAAGAAGTTAGAATAACAACACACACACACACACACACACACACGCGCGCGCGTCTTGTGAAATGGGACAGGGTTTTATGAAACAGTCTTATCGCGGGATTAAAGCGTTTATAACCTGATTATAGACGCGTAATTAATCACAGGACCTCGCGCTAAAGGACCGGTAATCCGTTTAGAGGCCACGCATCCTGAGGACCAGAAGTAACCTCTTTTATCCGAACAGAAAACTGCAATCTGTCCCCCTATAGATTCAGAGGGGGAACATTGTGAAGTTTCATCTTTTCTCTTTTTTTTTAATCAACAAAAGTCGTTGCACCACTTCAGCACTGACTCATCCGCTCCGCTGACGCACGCAGGACGTTTATGTCTCCAAGAAATCTCAGCTTCTCAACATGGGATGATATGGGAAGCCGCACAGTCATCAAATAATCCCGTTGTGAAAGAAAAACATCACTTATTTTGTAACTTGCTCCCATGAAACTGACATTTTCTGAGTCAGAATTATTATAGTCTTAATAATGCCTACTGATATCTAGGTGTTTAAATCGTCCTTGTGTTTTATTTTGAAAACCGAAACAGTCACTTTTAATTAATCATCGAAGATTTTCCCCTCTCTGATAATTTTTTTTAAAAAATATTTTTCTTTTTCTGAAGTAACTCTTACCTTTCAGGAAACAGATGCTCGTCCCGCTCGCCAGATGTGACAGAGTATTTATGACTATTTGTGCTACGCTGTCCTTTTTCAGTTTCTGCCAGTGGGACGTCCGGTCGTCCAGAGCCACAATCGCCGATATGCTCCCTTCCCGGAGGCGATACAGGGCTCTCTCATCCGGGATGACGAACTGCAGAGGCACGGGTCCTCCCCGGGACCTCCGGACCACCACCGAGTTCAGGTTCACGTTGACGGAACCTTTGATGCTGGAGTTCGTGAATGAGAAATACGGTCGACAATCCACAATAAGGCAGCTCCCACACTCCTTCCTGATGATTCTCCTCAGACGCCGACAGTCTATGCTGGAGACTTTCATGTTTGCCGTTGAGAAGTTGTTTATTTTTAGATGAGAATTATTGCCTGAAGAAAACAACACGGATTACTCCTGGATGCGGGCGAGCGAAGAGCCCCGTGCGCGTCTGTGCCTACATTTCCTCCAAGGGGATTCCGGCCGAGGAGTTTTAAGTGAATGGGACCTCCGGCGCGTGACGTCACGAACCATATAAGGACACCGACGCTGTGTGAGCTCAGGAATAGCCTGCCCACGTCCATGACTACAGCGTGACTCCGCCCGCGGCCCCGGTGGTAAATAAAGAGAAGAAACCCTGCGCTACTACTGCGGCGGTTCGACCGGTCCAAACGATACCGGTCCTTGTTCTTCATTTAAAACCTAGTGTCAGTCTGTTCATGAATGATAAATGAAACGGCCTGAATCAGGACGGAAGAATCTAGTCGGTTTCACAAAGATGTTGAACAAAGAAATAGTTTTTTGTGTCAGCAATTTTCAAAACAACCTGGATAATATTGTATTTTTTGCACAAATGCAGTGTGATTGCTAAGAGCTAAAAGGTTGATAAAATTTGCAGAAGAAATTGAAATGGATTTTTAAAACAGCACATTAGCCATGTTAAAAGAATCAGAGCAATACTTACAACCTGAAAAGAAGAAAAAAATGAGCTAAAAGCTAAAAAAAATTAAATGAGATATAAGTTGAAATGAGCCCAACATTAGCTAAAAGTTAAAAAAGGCAGATTAGTAGGCCCAAACCAAAAGAAGCTAAAAGCTTAAAGAAGCAGAACAGTAGGCATATAAAGAGTTAAAGCAGCAAAACATTAAAAAAGCCAAATGAATCAGAACAATAATTACAAGCTAAAAAGCAGCAATACAAGGTATAAGAAGCAAAACACCTGAGAAAAATAGATAATATATAAGCTAAAATGAGCAACACATTAGCCAAAAGTTTTAAAAGGCAGAACAGTAAGCCTAAAAGCCAAACAAAGCTAAACTATTAAAGAAGCAGAACAATAGCAAAACACTATAAAGTAGCAAAACAATAAACAAGCAAGATTAATCAGAATTATAAACTAAACAGCAGCCAAACTATTTAAAAGATAGAAGAAGCAAAAACACTAGTTAAAAGCTGATAATAATACCATTATAGAAGCTGAAAATATCAGAACATTCACTAAAAGCTCAGAAAACCAAACATTAGCTGAAAACTTAAAGAATCTAGAAGCTAACAGAAGCAAAACTAAACGGTAAAAGAACAAAATACTAAAAGGTAAAAATTTTGCAAAAGTAACAAAGGCTAGCTAAAAGTGGAAAACTGCAAGCTAAAAAAGAAAAAATGTAAGCTAAAAGGTAAAACAAACATACTGGAAGCTAGATAGAGCAGAGCTAAAACAAAGTACCAAATCACTGAAACATTTTTTTTATTTCTTCAGAAAAAAAAATTTCTATTGATAATATGGGAGATATCTTACACCTGTAATGTAAAAAAAATGTTCCACATACTATAGGCTACTTATCTCAGAAATAAGCAAAAAGAAATGATCCAGTGTGGACGTTTAGTTTTTTATTTTGTTTAATTTTGTTTTTGCGTGTGTATGCTCGTGTGTGTGAGGACTTTTGAATGATCCTCTATGTACTCAATGTGAGAAGTTTTAGGAACAGATCAGAAGAAGTAGCTGATAAAAGCAACGTCTGACTTCCGCTCAGTCCCATGTATAGCCCAGTGAACCGACACAACATCCCGCCAACATCCATAATCCTAATTCTCCAAATGAGTTAACAGGTTTAAACGTCACTCTGTCCGCGCTCACATGATGTGAAACCAAATCCTGACACACAGCTCAGGACTGGGTTTGGTTTGCATTAGAATTGTTTGACTGCAGTTGCAAACAGAAAACAATTTAATTTCAAAGTCATGTAATAATAATTATGGGAAATATCTTTCATGCTGGATTTAATGATGTGAAGGAAAAATGCTTTGAGACGTCCTGAAATGGCAAAAATTCACATTTTTGATTTATTTTAAGCACATGAAACAAAAACATGTAGTGTCCAAAAATAAAATGAACTCAAACAGATGTCGCATCATGTTGTGTTTGCAGGCATGACTGCACATGAAAGATAACAGGAGCAAAACATAGAGAGCAGCAGAACAAACGTGAAAAATCAAATCTGAACAGACAATTGTACAGGGACAGTACTGGGAACAGATGCTACAAACAGAAAAACAAACTTTAAATGCTAAGTGCTGAATAACTGCTGAAATTTGCTGAAGAAGATGAAACTGAGTTGTTAAAGCTAAAATAAGCAGGATGAGCTAAAATAGCAAAAAGCTAGCTAAAAAGCATGGGTAAACTATAAAGTTAAATATTTTTAAAAGTATAAATGTTGCAAAGATCAAATAGCACCCATCTTCTGAGTGAGCTGAGTGTTTTGATATTTGAAATGGCAAAATGGCACAACAAACTGCAAAAAGCTTATAATAATAATAATAATAATAATAATAATAATAATAATAATAATAATCAAACAAAATCAACGACATAGTCCTGGATGGATGGATGGATGGATGGATGGATGGATGGAGCTGGTGGCGGAGGATTAGAGGTGACAGCAGGCAGTGTGCCATATGGTCTGGTCTAATCTTGGGCCTGTGACATCACTGATGAGTGGGGAGGCCCACCATCCACATCTGAGCCCTCATTTCATTTCAGGTTTCTTATTATCATCTGTAAATAACAACTCTGGACCGAGACGAGACAGATAAAACACGACGTTTGTATGAGCCGTTTCTCATTCGAGGCACTTTCATTCCTCCCACAACATCCATTAATATTTTATTTTCTGCCTTTCTTTGGCTCCCCTCGTCTCGTCTCTTCTCTCTCCCTCTCACATGAATGGTCTGTACTCATACACCCCGTGTCACTCTAACAGGATTACTTCAGTCCATCAGCGGCTCTGTTGTACAGATAATGCATTTAGCAGGCAGGCAGGCCTCTGCAGGCTGGCTAACAGGACTGTGTTGGCTGGGTCTGACCTGACATGGTGTTTAAGTGAACAATGTGTGGGCTGATGTCACTGGGTCACAAGTGCAACAGATCATTGTGTTTCTGATGGTCCAGTTTGTGCCATCATCATTCTTTTTAATGACAGTAAGAAGATTAACAAAGGCAAAATACAGACTGTCTCGCAAAAATAATTGAAGAAAATAATGTACTTATAAAATACTTGTAACAGGCGGCCATCAAACTCCCTGTGAGATGAAGGGAGAATGAAATATCTTGACCTTTACTTGCCTCACCTGATATGGATTTTTCCAAATACATAACACCAACTTTTTTATACTGTCCTCATTAAATACACAAATACTCAGGAAAATAAGTAGGGGTGCATCCAAAACATTTTCAAAAAATGAGGGCCAGATGAGGGCCACAGCTAAGCTTAGGGTGGACACTGAAACCAAAAGAATTTCAGGAATTTTATCATGTTGTTTGCTAGCAAGGACAATACCACAAAGGTATAAGTTTAAAGATTTATTGCAGGAAGGGATGAATGAGCTTGGTTTGGTCAACTGGGGAGAATGCTGGAGGGCTTGGGAGATGAAGACTCAGCGTGGGGTTACGGCCTTTGGAAAAATGACTTGCATTATATTTTCCCAAGCATAAGACCCCTGGATGGAACCTGCAGCAGAAAGGGAAGAATGGTTATGAGATAGAGGGAAGGAAAAGTGGGGTTAGGATGATGTGATGAAGGGATGAAGGGAAAGAAAGGGGAAGAGGTGATGGGATGAAGGGGGATGAGGTAAAAGAGGTAGAGGGTAAGGGAGGATGGGGTTGATGAAACATAACAAACTGAGAGGAATAGTTGAGTAGATTATAAAATGGCTGCTTGGGAAATTGGAGGTGTGGTTTTGGGTGTGGCCCTGCTTCTGAACCCAAGTTAACACACTGGCTGTGTCCAAATTCCTCCGAAGGACCTGACCTGCCAAGTCTAGGTGGGCTGGGTTCTTGGTAGACCGCAAAAACCGGAAGAAAGTGGCTGTGAATATGGACCGTCTAGCCTGGCGTCCTTTCGTACGTACTGTCGCCTGGCAACCATGACGACACTAAACAGAAGCAAAATTAGATCGAAATTAGAAAAATATCAATATATTAATATCACAAAACAATATAATTAACTTAAAGACAATATTTGAAGAACTAATGAACCCGGTGCATGTTTATTTGGCTAAACCAGATCATTCATTTTTCTGACAAAAATAATATTTAAAACATGTCTATACAAATGATAAAAGCATTAACAACACAACCGCTTGAAATTTTTTATAGTGCCAGATTTTTATTTAAAATGTATTCCTTTCTCTCGCTTCGTCCGCCATTACTAGCAGAATCAAAAAATCTCCAATCGGCCCGCAAAGCATTATGGGATATGGTGGGCTAAGAAGGATCCATCGGACCAGTCTTTCAATTCGGGGCAAAGGAAGGATGCATTTGTTGACCGCATCGGAGGAGTCTTCAGATTTGTACAGCCTGCGGCGAGGCGTTGTGACGTAATCGGCCAACAAATTTAGCCTTCAGAGGACTCGGCTTCTGAATTTGGACACAGCCATTACCTTAAATTCTCATGTATAAACTAGTGGTGTCCCAATACCTGCATCAGGCCCAATACTAGCATTTTACTCATACGCATTCAAAATGCCACGATACCCAAAATCAATACCTTTTTTTGTGAGGACGTTCACATTTTAAATGCAACCTCCAGAAAGTGTGAATGCTTTATGCAATCAATGCTTCACGTGTGCACGAAAGACGACGTGACTTTACATTTAGCTCGCTGTTTACAGGAGTAAACGGTTGCTACTTGATGATGCACACATGCAGGGTGGATGGGGGACTTTTGGCCAAAACAGAAGATGGGGGGGACATTACAGCCCCTGCAGCACAGAAGAACAGGGAAAGGAGGACAAGGAGAGGTAGAGAAATTAGTTCTAGTAGCAGGGCGGGTCGAGATATGTTTATTTAATTTTATTTATTGTTTTTTTTTTATGTCCTTCATGCTCTAAAGCTGCGTTCACACCAAACGCGTTTTGAGCATCTAAAACGCACCTGACGCCTCAAGTTGGATGCTCAACGTTCAGCTGCATTCAGACCAGAACAAAACTAGACGCGCGTCTAAATGGGAGGAGCGTCTTGTTTTTTTTTCCGGT
>JARVJO010000111.1:10122291-10140411 GCA_031762555.1 Cynodonichthys magdalenae | reverse complement strand
ATTTCAAGTTATACACATTCAGATTCAATCTGAGCAATTCACATTCAGTTCCTGGTGGCACAACGTTCTGCCCATATGTGGACAAGATTAACAAAAATAAATGTTTCCTCAAGGTCAACTACGGAATTTGGGTGAAAGAAATGAGAAAACCTAGTGGCTCAGTCAAACTTCTCAGCAGAAATGTTTAAAGTTCAAACGAGTCTCAGAAAGTTGGATTTTAGACGAGTTTTGGTCTTTTATGCTTTTTGATACAATTACAGTTTAGGTTTTATGATTCTTCAACATTTAACAACAGGAATTTTTACTCAAAGCCCAGTATCACACACAGACTTCTGACCTGTTTAAACTTCAGCAAACAAACGCCTCCTGATTGTTGATGGGGGTGGGGGGTGGGGTGGGGGGTCTTTCTGGCCAGTAGTGGTAACATTATAAAACTAAAAATATGTGTTAAATTTTAAAGTGCCTGTGACATAAATTTTTTGTAAAAAATATGAATGGATTTTTAAAAAGATAACATTGACAACATATTGCAAAATAATTTCACTTCACTGAGATGAACAGTTGTTGAGATATTTGCATGTGCAGCAACAGGAAGTGATGTCAAAGGGGAATGTCTGCCTGTGAACAAAGCAGCACTACGATAACTAACAACACAGACTGTAGAGAATAATCTGATGCTTCTTTAGATTCTTTTGAGTTACTAGCCCCTTTCATAAGACAGCTCAGTCCGGGTCCGCTGCATGTTCTGTCCTCCTGTGAGCTTTCAGAAAAAACACCAAGGCGGAGAGGCGAGTAAAATTAGCCCACCTCTGATGCACCCCTGATCCGCGAGTGGAGGTAGTGTCAGACGCGGATCTGCGCGCGGGTCCATGTCTTGTGAAAGATCAACCCGCGGATCCGCGCTGAAAAAATGATATTGAGCTGATGACATTAGTGAGCGACCGCAGGATCTAACCAACAAACAGATTTATTACCAACGGAATATTAAAAATGACAGAACATCAACTGTGTGGCTAGATTAAAAAAACATTTAACCACAAAATCGGTAAAATGAGTTGATTTAGTTTGTGTGTGTGCGCTCGCTGTGTGTGTTCTGTGTGTGCGTGCTTTATACAAGGAAGACGTAAGTGCAGCTGGAGATGACAGAACAGCGACTTTGTAGTTAGTTTAAAAATATTAAGCCACAGGTCTCTATAATGAGCTGTTTTGTTCTTATTTTTATTTTTTTTGATACGACCGCCGTTCCGCTGATTTTACAGAGAAAATATTAAAAATTACACAAAACAGCAAATTTTTAGTTAGTTTAAAAATATTAAACCGCCATAGAATGATTAAAGTAAGTTCATTCAGTTTGTTTTGTTTGATACGAGGCAGCAGACGTCTGTCACACAAAATATACGTCCCGCTCCACTTCAGCCCAGCTGATTTACTGTTGTGGGTATAAAACCCAAATTTTTTATTTCATGTTAACAAAAAGCCACATGTGGTCCCAGAGCCACAGGTTGCAGACCTTGGTCCTATACAGAACTCTGCAGACACACTGTCTAGTCTACAGTTCTGTCTTACCTGCTCTCAGGGAGTGACAAATGACAGGTGTGTGGTTACCATGGTGTCCCTAATAAACCAGTAAATCTTGGTTGACTTTCCAGTTCTTATACGGTAGGGCTGCACGGTTGCACAGCGGTAGAGCATTCACCTTTAACTGAGAAGGTTGCCAGATTAAATCCCGGCCAGGGACTTTTCTGGGTGGGGTCGTTTATGTACTCATGACTTCAGTAAACTTCTCATATTTAGCTTTGTGCAATGTGTTGTAGTGGTGACTTATATTAAAAATTTTTATGGCAAACATCGTCTCTAAGCAGACTAAACACAAAGGTTTGCCTTGAAATTCTGTCAACAGATATTTTCCTCTCATTTCACTTGAAACATGAGATTCTGTTATTTTTTTTCTCTGTCATCTATTCTTAGAGACTGATTGTCTCTTCCTCACTGGCAGAGAAGATGTGCGCACAAACTGGCGTCTGCATTGGAGGTGTCATCCAGTGGGAAATATTACAACTTATTCAGCGGTACTGAGACATTTTCATACATTTTTGTAATTTTCAAAAATTATTCTAGGACCTACTATGAGTGAGGGTGCAGGCCATATACGGCCCACCGACCAACAATTGCTCATCCCGTTTTAGACTTTTACATCATCCTGGCAAGAAAATCAGGTATTGTATTCAGTACCAAGCCAGTCCACTCTAAACATGTCTGACGTTTGGGTTCATACAGTGTACAGTCTGTCTAACAAACCAGCTGTACCTCCTCTGCTCCCATCCCCAGCCAGGCCCCGTCCCTCCTCCCTGTCTCCTCTGTGCTTCCAGCCAGACGTGACTGTGTTTTGACTGGGATCTGTGTCATCTTTGGCTGCTAAATCATGTTGACGTGCGGGTCACCCAGGCCTTCAGCGTTGGTGTTTGTCTCAGTCCAAACAGTTACATTCAGTCGCTTCAGCTTCCCTTCTGCTGCTGCTCCAACTGAGGAAAATAAAACAAACTAGAGGAAATAAACAAGAGGACAATGCAGGACAAACAAAAGTCCAAACACGGATGTTAGAGATGCCTAAGAGTTAAAAAAATCAAAAGTGGAGTTGTTAATAAAAAGTTGTGTATTTAACCACTGGCTCATTTTCACACAAGCTGCCGATCCCTCACATTCCCTTCCGCTCATCACGCCTGGTGTTTTTTATCGCTTCCGACAGACAAACAAAATCTTGTCAGCGTCAAAATTATTCTTTCATCCAGCCTGTGAACCTTTCTGGTTTATCTTGTTTGTGAATAAAGCTTCATGTTTTAGCTGAAAACATTTAAAAAGCTGCTGCCCAAAACTCAACCATAAAAAAAACTACACTAAACCAACACAAAAGGCCTATTAGAAGCTCATTAGTGTCACCATGGCAACTACACCTGTTTGTCAATCCCAAACCACCAAATTATTGAGAGGAAGACAGAAATGTGGACTGAAAAGTAAGCCTCAAACAAACAGTCATGGTTTACAAAATCTAGTGATGTGCGGATTAATACTGAAATATCGATACCAGAACTTTATGCTTTAGTACAAATACTAAAATTAAAATATTGATACTTTGATATTTCAGTCATTTCAGGTGATGTATATCATTAACAGGAACACAGTTGAAAGTAACTAAACTAGAAATCTTGTCTAAACCATAAGCACTTGAAGGGAACTACTTTTTCTTCCACCAGGATAATACATACTTTAAGAGCAGCAGTGACACATGTTCAGTCAGTCACACAGTCTGTAGATGTTACATGTTACTATGTTCATGTAACATAAATGAAGATGAAAGTTTTCATATTTGTAGTACTTCCTAATAATCAAACAATATTTTTTGTGGTTTTATGTTATTTCCTTTTTTATCTGGTTAAAAACAGCATTTGTTTTGTCTGATTGTGTCCTCTGTTTGGTTTTTCTGTTGTATTAGCTCGACTATATCGTAATAATGAGCACACTAAATCAATATACCTATGAGTTTAAAAATAAATAAATAAATTCACTACATTTTTCAATTTGCCACACACATTCGGTGAAAGTCAGAATCAGATCAGTATCGTTGATACCAGCCTGGGCTTTATCAGAATTAAAAATGAAATTGGTGGTATAGTAAAAACTCATAAACTCTGAAGGCACTCTTGGCATTTTGTGAGATTTGAGAGAGAACAAATCCTACAGCTTGTGATGGACTTGTGACAACTCAGAATCCAGTGCAACAGCCATAATCACGCTAGAAAAATGTGTCAAAATCATCAAATTCAGGCTGTGAGTGAGTCAATATGAGGCTTTTTAGACAGAGCATGTAGAGGCCTAAAGCTCTGTTAGCACTGTTAGCAAAATTAGCAGCTGTGGCTGCTTGATCTGTCCTGGAAGCACGATCTGTACCAGAAGTTCATTTGTGCATGCGCTAAAAGAATTACTTCTGGATCACTGATTTTTAAATATATTTATATAAATACATTCATTTACAGTTGATATATATTTTATTTATATACAGTATATATGTATAAAATAAAACCTTTCTGAAAAGTTCAGATCATCAATTGTGCTTTTTGACATTCGTGAATAAAAAATGTAAATATTACATTAAACATATTTCCAAGTTCTTTTTTCTTTTGTACTTTCTTAGACATCCAAAGATAAAATACATTTTAAGAATATTCAAGCAGATCGAGCAGCCACAGCAACATAGCAATTGCTATTGTCTCGGGATGATGACATCATAACAAGAGGTGAGCATAAACAGCAAAGGATACGTTCCATTCTTAAATACTTAAATGTTCACTGTAACATTTAACTTCAGCCTTTAACTTCTACATTTAGATTTAGGATTTAATATTACATAGATTTTTTCCCCAACATTTAAATTTAACTTTTAGTAAAAATGAGCTAAATGTAACTTAGAAGAGAGGCTGAACTCTGAACAGGGCTGGGTTTTCCCATCTGTTTCACCAAAAACTCAATTTTTTTTAATTCCTGTAGGTTTTTGATGATTTTATCTCTGTTATGCAACATTACAGTGCCATAAGTTAAAGCACATTACACTTGATTATGTTGTGGTTTATAGTTTAGTTTAGTTTTAATGCTGTGCAACAAGATATAGAATAAAATGTAGGACAACACAATAAGAAAAAAGCTTCAGTGCTCTTTGCTTTGATTTAATAAAACAGGATGTCAGAATGTTGTTTATTCTTTAATTTTATACTCATACTGCTAACAGTGACCATAACAAAGAGACGTGACAGTAAAGCTGAATATGTCTCTTTACAAACTCCATATGTTTTATTTCCTGTCAGCCTGCAGGTCCTCGGGGCTTCAGTAAATCCTGTTCTCAGAACGGAAATTAAAGGATGTTTTTCAGCCTTTACTGTTTTTTCCTGTCTTCTGCAGTCTGTGTCGAATTAAACCACATTTCTACAACCCAACCCAGTTTCCCCAAGAACTCTGGACGCACTGTGGAATTTAAATAAAATGACCATCTATTATTAAATTATTGAACACAAAACAATTTTTACTGTAGTTTTCAATTGAGATGAGATGAGATGAGATGAGATGCTTTTATTTGTCGTTCAACACAACATCAGGGATGCAATGTAGAATGAGACTAAGACAATTATAGTTTAGAGTTGAAAAAAAGTCCAATCCAGGCTTTTTTGTTGAGGCCTAAAAATATTTTTAACGTTCTAAAAGGGTTTTCCTGTCAGATCTTCACAATATTCATGATTTTCTAACTAATGAACCATTAAATTCTCTCCACTTTCCTACTGAAGACAAAATGATTCCAGTTTATTGCAGCCTCTTTGTGGTAGTTTTGTTTTTGATCTTTTTGCTGCTTTCAATTCATTCATGTTGCACAATCTGCAAACACTGGGTTTTAGCTACTGAAGTCTTGATATGATAAATTAACATTATCTCCTTTTCTGGTGGAAATTCTTTCCAGTCTTTGCTAAGAAATACTTAGAAAATACAAAAAACGTACGTTCACACATATATTAAAATCAGAGTGTTTTAACCAGCTGAAGACTAACACGAGGACTTCATCCTGCTCAAATCATGTTATTACAAATCATTTCTTAAAGTTTTTGATTCTGATATTTTGATGATTTTTAACATCTGTCTAAGTTCAGGTGTTGTTCCAGTCTTTTTTTTTTAACCCTTTAAGCCTGACTGGTTGTTGATGCACTGTTGTTGAAAAAAACATTTTGACTTTTCCCTCAGATTTCAGAACCTCCTTTTACATTAAACCTTTTTGGTAAATATAATTTTTTTTTCAGATTCAGTCCTTTTATAAATCCACACAACATTCTGGAAATGTTTCAGTCAGGATTTAAAGCCCTTAACACAAACTGCAGATTTAAAAGTTTCTAATGATCTTTGATTTGTAACAGATTCAGGAAACTCAGCTTTTCCTTATGTGTATGTAAATAAATTGTAATTTTATTTACATTTTATACTGCTGTAATCTTTGGTTTTATTAAAAAATTAAAAAGCAACAACTTAAAGACTATTTTTTTGTTCCTACAGTCATAATGTATAGAAAATACATTTAGTTAAGTTTTTTTCAGTAAATATACAATTTAAAATCTAAACAGCCCATTTACATTTTTTTAGATTTAGATTAAATTGTTCTATAAAATCAACACATTGGAGAAACAAAGCACCTTTTTATTCCGTGTGATTGAAATGTTAGATTGCAGTGTTACCATGCTGTCAGCTGTTTGTGAGTTCCTGATGTTGTTTTATTGTTTCTGTGTCGACAGCAGTAAAAAATGGCATCATTACAAAAGATGCACAAATCGTTGAGGCGCAGATGCTGCTGCCTGTTCAGACCGCTCCACCGGAGGGTCCTAAAGTAGGAACCGAGGAGGAGGCTGTGCTGGTGGCTATGGAGGCCCAGGAGGATCTCGGCTCTGGGGAAGACCTCCTAGCAGCTTCTGAGCCACAGTCTGAGCCTTCAGCTTCACCTGCAGAGAAAGGTTCTGCTGAGCCCAAAGATGCTGGAGCAGAACTGCAGGCAGAGGCCTCAGATCTGATTGAGGAAGTGGTTTCTGTACCAGCTGCTGAGCAAGAGCCAGCAGTGACCCCACTGGCTGTGGAGGAGACACCAGCTGAAGCAGATGCTGAAGCACCCTCAGAACCCCCAGTTGAAGCTGCTGCTGAGCAAGAGCCAGCAGTGACCCCACTGACTGTGGAGGAGAGGCCAGCTGAAACAGATGCTGAAGCACCCTCAGAACCCCCAGTTGAAGCTGCTGCGGAGCAAGAGCCAGCAGTGACCCCACTGACTGTGGAGGAGAGTCCAGCTGAAGGAGCTGCTGAAGTTCCTGCTGAATCAGCGGCAGAACAAGAGCCAGCAGTGACTCCATCAGCTGTGGAGGAGACCCCAGCTGAAGCACCCTCAGAACCCCCAGTTGAAGCTCCAGTTGAAGCTGCTGCAGAGCAAGAGCCAGCAGTGACCCCACTGACTGTGGAGGAGACCCCAGCTGAAGAAGTTCCAGCTGAAGGAGCTTCACCTGAGCTGGCAGTAGAAACAACTGACCCTCTTGCACCAGAGACCACCTCCATGAAACCCACAGAAAAAGAATCCCAGGAGTGTTCAGCAGCTGATGAAGCACCAACACCAGGTGTAGTTCCAGCACCGACAGAACCATCAGAACCTGCAGATGCTGCTGAGCCTTTAATAGACCCAGCTGTTGCTGCAGCAACTATTCCAGAGTTGCCTCCTACTACATCATCATCATCATCTGCTCCAGCTGAGCCTTCCACAGAGGAGGCACTGAATGTGTCCACAGCCTGCAGTGACACTGCACCACCAGAAGAGGCGCTCTGCCCCACAGAGGTCACTCTATGTCCACCTCCGGAGCCAGAGTCTGCTGCTAAACTGGTCCAGACTTTAGAGGTTCCTACTCCTGCACCGATGGCCTCTGAAACTCTTTCACAGGCAGCAGCAGAACTGCCACCAAGAGGTGAGACCTCAGAGTCCACAGCAGAGGCTACTGTGGTGGAGACCATCCTGGTCCAGTCTGAAGACCCCTCAGCTGCTTCTGAACCACCAGAAGGTAAAATAAACCAGCACATTACTTTGTAGTAACAAAAAATAATTAAAAATCCTACTTCTCTTTTAAATAATACTGAGTTTTTTTTGTTTTTAATATCAGCTGGCAGCTGTTCTGAATCTGACTGGCTTCATGTTTGCTCCAGCTAATTATGAGCAACACTTTATGGTCAGCTAACATTTTATTTCATAAAGAAAACTTTTGTTAAAGACTTTCTTGAAGGAGTTCCTGACAGCTTCTCTTGCTCAGTGATTATTCTAATTAAACACAGAATGTTTCCTGCTGACTCAGTCTTCAGGGAGTCATGTTAATTCAGGAGACAGGTTTAAGGTAGAGGTCCTATATAACAATGATATAAGCTGTGAAATCAATGTGAGCATGTGTTAAATACTTACAGCATGTGCAAAGAAGCATAATGAACTGGGAGGACAGTAAAAGGTGAGAATGCACTCACTGAAGTGCAACAAGTCGTTCTGACATGCAGGTATGATCCAATCAGACAATCTATTTTCTCCTAACTTATGACCAAAGAAAATAACTAACAGGCACGCAAAGTTATCAGCCTTGAGGCCTCAGTAAACCAATCAGCTGCTGTTTAACTGAGTGCGCGAACAGTAGAGCAAGTGAAGAGTGAAGTCTGCAGCTCTCGGTCTTTGTGCTCTGTTCTGAGCTGCCTGCAGACTGATCGTGTCCTGCTGCTTCAAATTAAACACAACAATCTCAACACTCTGCGAAGTTTTGACAATTTCAGTCAGCTCAGACATTACGTTTTAAGAAAGGAGGCGATCGTGTACTTGGACGTGTGAATCAACTATGATCAACCTCTACGGTTAACTGATCTTAGCCACTAAAAATGACATGGCAGAACAGTAGCTGTGAGTGAGTCAACCATAATTTATGCTCTGAACACCAAGCACACTGAAACTGTGGATTATGGGACATTTACTGCCTGAAAATAAGACAAGGAGGCTAACATTGTGGGACCATTAGGTTGAGGTGGAACACAGAAGTCTGTGGAGTGAGTTGATGGAACTGTACGGAAGAAGATTTAAAAAGATACATAATTATATAAATCACAGAAGTCCTTTGCAAGAAAGGCCTGAAGGCAGCTTAACATGTATGTTTATTGTGGGGGAAAACCAGAGAAAACACATGCAAACACAAACTCTATAACTCTGAACTCTAGACCTTCTTACACTGAAGACTTAAATGGGGGTAGGAAAAAAAACAATTGCATTCTATTACCTTGTTTCACATAAAAAAATGTAAATAGTTTAAAGTTTTGTCCTGTAGTCATTTGGAGCTGCCTTAACACTTGGTGGTACAAAGCTCCGCCTTTTTGTACAAAGCCCCTCCCTGGAGCTCAGTCAAGCCCCCCCCCACCCCCCCACAGAGCACCCCTCCCCTGAAAAGCATTGTTGTGATGACGTGCTGAAGTGGGAGTGTCAGAAACGGTGGAAGGTTCTTAAAGAGAGTTTCAAGGTTTAGATGCAAAGTTATTATTTATTATATATATATATATATTTATTTTATATTATTTTTTAATATATACAGCCTTTTCACAACAACTGAAGGTAACAATGTGGTATAGAATTAAACTATATGCCTGGAAAATACATAATCCCCCTCCCCATCTTAATATGATGCTTTTGGTATCTTTAGTGACTGTTTTTTTGTTTATTAATGTTTGACTCTTTTTTTAAAGAATGTTCAAAGTAAGCTTAATTATTTTTTTTTTTCTAACTGATTGAATTTTTGTTTGAAACTTTGCCATTCAAGACAGCAGGGGATTTTTTTCAACAAATGCTACTTTTATTAGGAGTTTGTTTTAAAGAGCTTTTTCCTGGGGAATAAATTATGATCTACTAGTTACATACACATATAGTAGTTGTTGAATTTTTATTTTTGTTAATTCTGTAATGTGACAAATCTTCACAATAACAGGTTAGATTTTTTTCAGTTTTTTTAGAAACTCCACCTTTCATGAATACAACATTCTGTTGTAATAAATACTAAGCACATTCTCAAATACTCAGGAGATGTTAAATCCAAATAAAGTGAAACAAACTACAGCTGGACTTCTATTCTGCAGCTTTCAAAAACCTACAATTCAGCTTTGAGCCTGATACTCAGTCAGTTTCCCTCCAATTCACTTTCATTCATGTGACCAAAACATGTCCTGTGAGTCAGGCTAACAAAGAGTCTAATAGCTCTCCATCGTGAAAGGTGTGTAATTTAATCTGTATGTGAATTTAATTCACACCTTCATGCATTAGATAACTTTTACAGGACTCTCTCCATCTGTTATATTAAACCACCAGTTGATGAGAAGCACGAGAACGAAAAAACGACTTAATTTCTCCCCCTCCGAGGGAGGCTGAGTCAGTGGAGTTGTGTGTGATGAAAACAGACATTAGTTTAATACAGTAGAAAATATGATGAGCTGATTTATTGTGTGTGTGTGTGTGTGTGTGTGTGTGTGTGTGTGTACAGTGGCTCCTGCAGTTGAGGCTTCTCAGGATTCAGAGAGAGAAACAGTCAAAAAGAAGGACTAAGCTGGTGAGAACACAGCTTTACTGACAATCTGGATAATTTTTCTGTTAAGCATCAGAACATTTACTCATTAGCATCACTGTAGAGTAACTGAGTGTAAAAATCTGTTTACTATTATCTTTTTTCTGTTCACAGAGTGACCAAAACAATAAAACCCCCAAAACAACTTCTGAGACAACTGGAAGGAAAATGGTATGAAGTAAAAGAAGAAAAGAAATCATTATTTTTAATACTGTCAGAATTCACCAAACAATATATTTTGTTATTCTATAAACCTTAATAATTTTTCTTTCAACAAGTGGAGCCACACCTGTAGGACTTTACACCATAAAACTTGATGTCATGTGTGAAACAAGGATTCAGTGTTGAGGGTTGATTATTTAAAGTAGCTGCTTCTGAGGAAGGAAAAGTAAAACATATTTAAAAAGTTTCTTTTTTCACAGATCCACCTTTAAAATTAACAAAAGAAAAAAGTTTACATGTTGCTAATTTTACTGAGCTGTTTTCAGTAATATATACTGATACTGAAATGAAAAACACAACTGTAGTCAAAGCCAGACTTCATTTAAAATATTTTATATTTTAGCTGTTAATGTGGAAAACCTTTGTTTTTTAAGTGTAGGAAAATAAACAGATGCTTTGTGAACATGACAAAACAGTTTGAAGAATAAAAATAACAAAATTACATCTACTTGATATAGTTGTCTACTACAGCTTTAATGTAGTGAAAGTTTTTCCTAAAAATCTTGTTTTGACCCGTTTTGAATATAAATGTGACGGTTGGTGACGTGGTGCTTGTAGGTTACGAGTTTTATTCTCACACTGACAGATCATTAGAGGACATGACATTTACGGATGATGAAATTCTGTTTAAAGATGTAAGAGAAAGTAGAAAATGACTTTCACTGTGAACAAATGGTTGTTTGAGTTGATCACTTTTATCCTGTTTCTTTCTCTGTAATAAAATACCGACTTAAATATTCTTCTGTTCAGTGTACAAAATAAAGTTTTACTAACTAATCTGAGTACTTTCTATTTGTCCAACTGTTCTGTAAACACAGCAGCTGCTGGTTCCCAGAGTCATATACAAAAACACAAAGCATGTATGTATTTTATATATAATGGACAAATGGTTCCACTTCCCTTCAGACTCGGGATCTCAACCAGAATCCTGGGAGTTCTCCTGGGCGCAGATCTCCAAGGTTGTTCCTGGGGTTTGTTGGAGCAGCCATGAACTAATTTTCAGTTGTAGATTCAGTGATTATTTTCTGAAGGTTTCGTTAACATTTGTTTGGAGTTTTATGAGATATTTTGGTAACAGATAAAGTCAAAAGCCCAACTGTTTTGTACCTTTGTCTTTGATGTTGGACAATAACCACGTCCATTTAAAGAGGTGTGTTAAAGTGTAATTCTAAGAATAAATCTTCATAAAGGTCTCAATTACTTGTAACCACTTGTTGGATTTAACCAACACTGGCTTGTGTTCAGCAACCATGAAGTCTTCGGGAACACAAGACCAACCATCAAATATACAAGCATTTTTGTTAAAAAAAATCCCTTATTGCAAAGCTATTTCAGATCATCAATAATGACAGACTGTCCTGGGTTTGTCTGGTAAAGGTAGATCAGGTAATTCAAGCCAACAAACAAGATTACAGCTATTGTGAGAGAAATGTGAGCAGCAGGAGCTGAAAATGCTGTGTTGTCTTCAAACACGTCTCATCGATGTTAGTGAGAAAAGAAAGTCTGCCAGTCTGTTAGGTTAGATACTCCATGATTACATGTCTACAGAACAAAAACCTTTGGTTTAAAAAAAAACTAAAATAATTTGTTTAGATAGATTTGTGTTGGTCTTTGTGGACCACCTAAATCAACACTCATACTTCAGGTTTCTTCATATTGTATGTATGTTGTTTTTATTGTTTCTGTATTTATTAGGAGGCGTCGCTCACAGGGCCCAAAACAGCAACTGCCTCGATTTCAACCAGTCCACCCTGGAGAAACAAAACACAATTCAGATGACAGCTTCAAGGTTTGAATCAAATCATGTCAGAATCAGCAGAAAAGAGCAGAGGTCTTTACTTTAGGCAGGGCAGCAACCTGATAAGCAGCTCTGGCTGGAAAATTGGTGCTAAAAACTGGAGGAAAAAAAAATAAATTCAATTAAGGCTCCAGCGTACTATTACAACATGAATTTATTCAGATATACAGTTTGGCTCCTGTACATTAAATCATAAATGTAAGGGCAGCTCCTATAGTGGGTACAAAATGGGTTTAAGTTGGTTCATTATTGGTGCAATGTTTAGAACAGTGGTGGCCAAATTTGGTCCTTGAGGGTCGCTATCATACCAAACCTGTTTCTCTGCTCCAACTCAGCTGGTTCGAATGAATGGATGATTAACAAACTTGAATCACTGAATCAGGTATGTTGGAGCAGAGAAACGAGTAAAACATGTAGGATAGTGAGCCTTGAGATCCAGGGATGCCCAGTTAGCCTAGAATATAGTTTTGGAAATCACAAACACAAAAATGATTACACAAAGGATGGCTCACTGGTCTAGCTGAGGTTTGGACTTTGGTGGGTCCATTGCAAAACTTTGTCATCACTGGTCAGTTGGTTGCAAACACTCAGAATTTGGGTCTACGATGGAAAATTTGAGGTTCAGGTCTTTCTTCTTTAGTATTTAACCTCATGTAGAGTTCACTACAAGTCTTTTCCTTTGCTACCTCTCTCCTTGCTGTAAGCCTGACCTTCACCTGCCCGACTGTCACAGGTTTTCTTAGCTCATCTTGTCCTTCCTGCACCTCCTCGTTCCATCACCAAGCCTCCGTGTCATTTTTCCTCTCTCCAGATGATACACAAACGCCTGTCTTGGCAGTTCATCTGTACTCTGTCAGTCATCTGGTAACTGTTCCCAACCACCTGGGCCTGCCATAACCCCTCTCTAAATTCTGCCCAAGATTCTTCCTTTTTGAATTTTTTTTATTTCCACCATCCCTTGCCTCAACAGTTACTCATTTCCTCTTCTTAATTAGCAGAGTCACCCTACAGACTACCATCCGGTGCTGCCAAGCTGCTGCCTCCCCTGATACCACCCTGCAGTCTCCTCTCTTTCCGATTGCTCCTGCAAATGGTTTAGAACTAAAAGCATCAATGACTGTACCAAGTCTTACATTGACTTTAGTAGAAACATAGGGAGACATGAGGGGGTTTTATGGTGATCAGTAGTGATACAATGTATTCAGATTAAGCTTAATCTATTGACAGCAGCTCAGATTGTACTCAGCAAAATGACTCAACACATTTCAACAGTCCATGGGATCATCTTTTATCAAAGGGGTCATGTTTCTTCACTGTTACCTGAACAACCATTGGCTCATTACCAATATTTATTCATATGGACCTGCCCAACAAATACATGGCAGTGAGGGGTTGATTTGTTATAACCATTAATAACAATAAATAAATACAGCGTAAAACAATCTTAAATGAAAAATCAAAATAAATTCTGAGGACATTTCTTGACTGAAAAAGGTGAGTCAAATGTTATCCATTTAAATCTACCGGTAGTCAACACCTGGAAAACACAGAATATCTGGGTTGTGCTGACACCTAGTGGCTAACTTTATGTGACAAGAGGATATTCCTGGAAATAATGGACATCCTCCATCACTTCACACCAGAGTTTTAAACTAAGATCATCTTATGATGATGAGTTATAGCCTAACCTTGTGTTACCTCATGTAACACTGAGAGATGAGATGTTCTAGTCTAGAGCAGGGGTTCCCAAACTTTTCCAGGCCGTGGCACTCTCAACCCACACACACACCACAAACCCACTAACAATGCTACAAAATATGTAAATAAACATCAACTTTTAGAATGTTTTCTCATTTTTAATCACTATTCAATAATTATTGCATTTGTTTAGCACAAGTTTTTCAACTATGTTTTAACCACTGTATTATATTCACATTGAAAATCTAACTTTTCAACAAACTGTTGATAATAACAACAGATAAAAAAAATCCTAAATAACATTTTAATATACAGTGAGGAAAATAAGTATTTGAACACCCTGCAACTTTGCAAGTTCTCCCACTTAGAAATCATGGAGGGGTCTGAAACTTTCATCTTAGGTGTATGTCCACTGTGAGAGACATAATCTAAAAAGGAATCCAGAAATCACAATGTATGATATTTTCAAAATTTATTTGTGTGTTACTGCTGCAAATCAGTATTTGAATACTGTCAATCAGCAAAAAATCTGGCCCTCAAAGACCTGTTAGTCTGCCTCTAAAAAGGCCACCTCCACTCCACTTATTCTACATTAGAAGCACCTGTTTGAGGTCGTTAGCTGCATAAAGACACCTGTCCACCTCACACAATCAGTAAGACTCCACCTACTAACATGGCATTACATGAAAATGAGGATTAAGTCAAATTTGGTCAAAATGATTTCAGCACATTTTCAGATTCCTGCTTTTGAAGCTACATTTTAATACCTGGATCCTGACATCATGAGTGGATATGACTTAATTTATATTGTTAATCACAATAATACTTTAATATTTGGTCTGAATCCTGTTTTTAGGTTATTCTAATGGGGACTTTTTGAAAGTTATTTCAAAGAGAAAGCCTCAAACAGTATTTGGATATTAAGATTTCCCAGCTAAACTATTTGCTATCTCGCAGGGGAAATATAAAAAAATTAAGGCGTTTTTGCTCAAAATCATGTTTTTTTGGTTGCTACTGCTCAAAAAAGTGCTGCAAAAAATTATTTAAGATAATATTTAGTCCAGTTCATTCATATGACACAATAAGGCATTTATTTATTATATTTTGACAAAATGCAATTATTGCAAACGTTTTAATCAAAACACTACATCTGCATATTTCTTCCACTTAACACTTTGAGACTCAATTCTTTAGTTGATGTGATGGATTTATTATTATAAATTTTATTTGAAAACATTCAGTTTTATGATAATGATTTTAAACATTTGTTAGATCTCTTTTTTTATTTTAGCAATTTATTTTCTTATCTTTCTTCCAGATTTCTGATGACTTCCTAGCACACCCAGGTAGGCCTGTCACAGTAAACAATAAATCAATTAATCGTATGATAAATTAAATTGAGGAAGATAAATTAAAATGAAGACAATAATTTTAATTTGCCTGCTTCCTTGTTTTCTTCGTGTCTCCTTCTTTTTTTACTTCTTAGCATAGAGAGGAGTGAACTCTGTTCTCAAACCTATGCAGCAAGAAGGCCTGTGAACAGGCATTTAGCCAGAGGAGCGTCTTCAGTTTTCTGACTCCTCATACAGCTGGTAACGCCCTGGGCTTGCCGACAGTTGTTTTTTCTTTTTACACTCTGTAAATTTGAATGTAAACTTCCGTAAAATGGGGGTTTTGTATCATATATTAGTTTAAACTGGTCTCCTACAATATTATCATTTATCGCAATAATTTCTGAGACAATTTATGGTCCAGTAAAATTTGTTATCGTGACACCCAGCTACTACTAAGAAATTTTAGCTCAATATCTGCAAAAATTTCTGAGTTATTCAACAGTTATTTTGTGTTTTCTAATGTTGGCTGCAGCAGTGTTTCTATGTAAAATGATATGAACTGTGTGAAACAAATGTAACATACATTTAAGGTATTTATGACTCTTTGGTTGTGTGAAGAATGGTTATGGTAAGAAGAGAACATAACCAGAGGGGTGGAAGACCCCATAAAGACTTTAGAACAAAAGGTGGATCAATTCTGTTGATACCAGCAGTAAAAAGACGAATATCACATGATAACCTTTTAGTCAGGATGTCAAAGATCAACTATTGGAAAAAAAGTACTGATGAATTATTATTTTAAATGCCATTGTCATGTAATACATTGTAAGATTATACGGATACATTTAGAGAAGCAACATGTGAACATTCAGTGCACAGTTTGTTCCTTCTGACAAAGTAAATAAGTAAAAAGTGCTCTTAATTAAAATTAGCAGAAGCCTAGAACTTATTAAAAACAACCTGAACAGGTGGCCATCTTGACTCCAGATTAATCAGTTGTAGATGTACATCCACTGATTATTTTTCACAGGTTCATGTGATATTTTGCTAACAGTACAGAGTTAAAATCCTCCTCGCCTTTGGCTGTGGGCCATGATGAATACAGACAGTGATTTTCCATCATGTTACAGATCGATACTCACACTGCTTGTAGACATCGTTGACATGTGTGAAATCGTTCATGTCAGCCAGCAGCACCGTAGTTTTGACAACTGCAAGGAAAAACTATCAAATGTCTGCAAAACTAATTTAAGAAAACGTTTTGGGTCAGATGATCCACTCACCATTCTCATAACTGCAGCCAGCAGCTCCAAGTATTTCACCCATATTCAGCAGAGCCTGAAGAACAACAGATGAACCACGGAACACAGCACCTCTAATGTCAGTATGATATATTTATATACTGAATGAAGCAGTCAGGGTTACAACAGATGGAAAGGTCCTGAACTTTGTAGTTTTAAAAACTGGATGCAAACATGCCTGATTACTGGTGTTGCTAAAATAAACTGAGCTTACAGCAAATTGACAGCTTTTCCTCCGTTTACAGCATGCATTCATCATGAGGGATAAACAGAGTAACATGTCAGAATATGTTGAAAACTTTAACTGGAAATATGTATTTAGTTTCTGATGTTGTGTTGGATGAATGGACAGATGGAGGAAGTAGTCTGTGAGGCGTCACCTGTCTGGTTTGTGCCTGAACCCCACCATCCACCAGCTGCCCACTAACAGGATCCATCCCCAGCTGTCCTGATATGTACATCGTCCGATCCACCACCACCGCTTGGCTTAAACACAAACAGGAACCAAGAGTGACCCTCACTGAGACAGTTTCTGTCAGACATGATGTGAAATATTTTATCCCTTCCTGTGTTTTTAGCTGCTGCTGCGCAGCAAATACGACAAACTTAATTCAGCAGTCATTTCTGGTTCTGCCAGTGCTGGTGTTTGGAAGAAATTATATATTTTTTAACATTTCAGTGCTGTATTATTGTTTAAATTTAAAATGACTTTATCCTGACTTTTAGTTGGAACTGCATGTGTAGAAAAACTGCAACATTAAACTTTATTTTAATGTAAAACTTGTGTCAAACTAAAGGCCCACGGGGCCAAATGTGGCCTTCGTTAACATTTTATCTGGCCCCAAAAGTAATAATTTACATGTAAAACAGTTTTTTTGGTTTCTCTTTCTGTCACTGGATTTAGTGCATTCTTCTCATGACAACTGGCCAACTTTCAAGCCAAAAAAATTAAGTTTGAATTTCCAGTAATCTTTCATTTTGGTGTGGAAAGAGCAACAGAGAATTGACTTTAATTTTATTTTTCTGTATTTTCTTCTAATTTTAAAGAAACATATATGGAATTTTAGAGAGGGTTTAATTTCTTTTTACTAATTTGTTGAACTTTGATAAAATGTATCTCTAAGAAATAGTAATTCCAAAAGGTTTCTGATGGAGAGAAAGATGTCTTTTTAAATTTCATCTTTTTTATCTGTTTAGTTATGTATGTTCTAAATGTATAATTTGGAAAAAGTAAATTTGTATTTCTGTAATTATAATTTGTTAGGATTAGGGCTTACCAATTTGAATAAACATTGACGGATTGGCCCTTGGCTTCGACGAAGTTTTGTATTTTGGCCTCCTTGTGTGACTGAGTTCGCACCCCTGCATGCAAAAGTTTTAAACAAATTTTTCATTCAAAACATTAGCACTTGGAGTAGGTGTTGAGTATGACTCTCAGCTATCACCTCAATTTATAGCTCTGTATCTGTGGAACTTAGGAACCTGTTGCCATTACTACTACTCCTACTTTATTTATAAAGCACTTTTAAAAACAACCACAGCTGCAACAAAGTGCTGTACACGTAAAATCAAAAACATAA